>CM055092.1:101369788-101634788 GCA_029204225.1 Diphasiastrum complanatum | reverse complement strand
TTCCTTCTTATTCTTGTCTTTTCAAAGATTACGATGCTTTTTCCCGTCAGCTTCGCCTTAGATGGTTTTTTCAGAATAGTGTGGATAAACCTAGTAATGTGTTCCATATAGCTAATCCCTCTTGGAACCCACCTATTGTTTTTCCACCTCTTGAAAATATCATCACTATAGGTAAATCTATCCTTCGTGATTCCATTGTTAGATGTGCCAATCTTCGTCAAAATAGGCTTCCTCTTTACCTTAGGAAGTCCCTTAAGAGTTTGGCTCAAAATCGTAATATTGTCATTAAACCCGCAGATAAAAATCTCGGTTTGGCAATTCTCGATGTCTCTTGGTATCTTTTTGAAGGAAATAGACAGCTTTCGGATAAAAACGTCTATGATCCTGTTCAGAACGTTCCTTTACAAGAACTTTTTGATAGGCTCTCTTTTCTTTGCATTTCTTCTCTTTTTCTCCCTAAGGATGAGACTAAGTTCATTCTTCAAAAACCTATTAATGGCTTTAGAGTTTGTTCTCTTTATTTCCTTCCTAAAGTCCATAAACCGACTTTGGTTGGTAGGCCTATTTGTTCGTATAACAATTATGTTTTTGAAAATGCTTCGAAATGGCTTCATTTTAAGTTGTTTCCCATTTTACTTCGCCAAAAGCAACACCTTAAAGATTCCCTTAGTTTGATTAAGGAAATCAATGAGTTGCATTTACCTACGAATGTTATTCTTTTTACCTTCGATGTGGAATCTTTGTATCCAAGCATTCCCATTAATGAAGGATTGTTTGCCCTCAAGCAAATGATCAAAGATGACTTCAATAAAGGTGAACTCAACATCATTATGTCCATTGCTACTTTGATCCTCAAGAATCATTATCTTGAGTTCAATAATAGTTTTTGGTTGCAGAAAAAAGGTACTGCTATGGGTAGTAATTTTGCTGTTGTTTACGCTTGCTTATTTTTATGCTTTGTCGAAAACTTTCAGCTTAGTCGTCATTCTGAACTTCTCTTTTATAAGAGATACATTGATGATGCTTTTGGCATTTGGTTGGGTTCTGAATCTAATTTGTTCATTTTCTTTAGCTCTTATGCCAAAGACTTTAAAGAACATATTAAAATCACCCCCACCTCTTCTAGTGTCTCCGTTGATTTTTTAGATATCCGCCTTTATAAAGGCGATGATTTCTTTTCAACTGGTAGACTTTCCACTAGTTGCTACCAAAAGGAACTTAACAGGTATCAATACCTACCTTTTTCCTCTTGGCATCCTAAGCATCAAAAACAAGCTTTTATTATTGGTGAACTTCGTCGTTATGTAATCCGGGAAAGCACGTTTAAAAATTATTTGAAGCTTCGTCTTCTTTTCTTTTATAGACTTCGTGCTCGAGGTTACCCTTTATCTCTTCTTAGGCATTCTTTCAATTTGGTCAATTACTCTATGCGTAAAGCTCTACTTGATACGAATACCAACAATGTTGGTTCGTCGGGTAAACGGATCCCCCTTTCTCTAAAACTTGAGTATTCAAAATATACTAAAGCTTTGAGATTGGGGGGCACCCTAAATCAAACCCTAAATCATTTGTTGCAACAACATCCTGAGCTTAAGCATATACCTAGACCTATTATGTGTTGGAAGAATCCTAGAAATTTACGAAGTTTTCTTGTTAAATCAAAGCTTCCTAAGTCTTAAAGTACTTTGTCTTTTGTGTTTTCATCAACTTTGTACTCTTGTTCTCTTGGTTAGTTCCTACCTTTGCCTAGCCAAAGGTCTTGTGTTCTAATCCCTCTATGAACATTTTAAAGACTTCTTGGCCCAAACTCACACTTGTTTATTTATAACTTGTTGTGAATTTGTCCCATAAGCAAAAAGACAATTCGCTCACCTCCTTCTTCCATAAGAATGAGGCTTTCGCTTGTATTTCTCATTGTGATTTCCACTGATGAGCTCTTGACTCAAGGGCGAAACTAGTATGGAGTTGCTCACTTTCGCGGCCTACAAGCGTTTGCAAGCTCTCTTTCTTTAGCTTGCTTTGTCTTTTCTTTAGCTTATTTTCTTAATTTGCTTAGTATGCTTAAATTGCTTAGTATGCTTAGAATGCTTAGTATGCTTAATTTGCTTTGTTAAGCTTTTTAAGCTTCTTTAAGTATTTTAAGTTTAAGCTTTTTAGGTTTAAGCATTTTTTAGTATAAGCTTTGTTTTAAGTTCTTAGTATCTTTTAGTACATTTTATGTGTATTAGTTTAGGTAAGTGCCAGTTTAGTACTATGGGATTTTGTTGCATATGCAAACATCCCTAACTAACTTGCACACATTCAAAACTCCTAAAACTTTTACATTGTTTGTACTTTCCTTGATACTCTTTGTTGAACTTAAATACTTTTCTTTTATCTTACGTTTTTTCCTTCACTACCGCACGCCTATTTGCTATCTTTTAACCCTAAACCCTAAACCCTAAACCCTAAACCCTAAACCCTAAACCCTAAACCCTAAACCCTAAACCCTAAACCCTAAACCCTAAACCCTAAACCCTAAACCCTAAACCCTAAACCCTAAACCCTAAACCCTAAACCCTAAACCCTAAACCCTAAACCCTAAACCCTAAACCCTAAACCCTAAACCCTAAACCCTAAACCCTAAACCCTAAACCCTAAACCCTAAACCCTAAACCCTAAACCCTAAACCCTAAACCCTAAACCCTAAACCCTAAACCCTAAACCCTAAACCCTAAACCCTAAACCCTAAACCCTAAACCCTAAACCCTAAACCCTAAACCCTAAACCCTAAACCCTAAACCCTAAACCCTAAACCCTAAACCCTAAACCCTAAACCCTAAACCCTAAACCCTAAACCCTAAACCCTAAACCCTAAACCCTAAACCCTAAACCCTAAACCCTAAACCCTAAACCCTAAACCCTAAACCCTAAACCCTAAACCCTAAACCCTAAACCCTAAACCCTAAACCTACCCTAAACCCTAAACCCTAAACCCTAAACCCTAAACCCTAAACCCTAAACCCTAAACCCTAAACCCTAAACCCTAAACCCTAAACCCTAAACCCTAAACCCTAAACCCTAAACCCTAAACCCTAAACCCTAAACCCTAAACCCTAAACCCTAAACCCTAAACCCTAAACCCTAAACCCTAAACCCTAAAAACCCTAAAACCCTAAACCCTAAACCCTAAACCCTAAACCCTAAACCCTAAACCCTAAACCCTAAACCCTAAACCCTAAACCCTAAACCCTAAACCCTAAACCCTAAACCCTAAACCCTAAACCCTAAACCCTAAACCCTAAACCCTAAATCTAGAGAGAGAAAATGACTTTCCCGAAAGAGAAAATCCTAGAGAGAGAAAAACGTGCTTGGGTAGAGTGCTTGGTATGAGGGGGGGGTGCCGAATCACACCAATACTATAGGGGAGTGCGGGTTGCGACTCAGGGCGAGCTCCAACCAAGTCTCAGCCTCCCTTGCTGGAATGTTGTCATGGCTCTCGCCTTGGCATGCTAGCGCCCCGGAGACTAGGGTCGGTCACACAGTTGAAATGTAACCTTCTCAGATTTATCAATAAAGTGGGATTTTCCTCAAACTGACTCTGATTACCTTCTGGGTTTCAGTGTTCGGTAAAAGCGCCAATTGTAAGGCCGCTTTCAAAATTTTCAACTTGGCACATAGCTGAGGGTCGTATCCCGGGACGCCAGCGGTATGCCGTCGGGACCATTCGGTCCAGGATCTGGTTGTTTCCATATCTGTCGCGGCTTGTGGTTCTGAGTGTTCCTTGCATGAACGTGAATGGGTTAAGCTCTTGGGGAACGGGCTCTAACCTGTCGGCTGAGTTGGATGGCTTGCTTGGGTGGATGTTACCTGTTTATGGCTGACCAGTCTGGCGTGGCGCCAGGTTGGCTTCCAGCGCTCGTGACGAAGTTTTCAGTTGGTTAAGTCTGATGTAAGTCAGACCGCTTGCTTGGAATGGATGTTACTCGTTTGTAACGAAGCTTCGAGTTGGTTAAGTTTGACGTATGTCGGGCGGCTTGCTTGGAGGGAAGTCACCCACATCGGGACCCCCGATCTGGCATGGCGCCAGGTTGGATCTCAATGTTGGTTTTCGGAACTTCAAGCTGGTTAAGTCTGATCGTCGTTGGCGAGTTGGCTGCTTGTATGTCAAGTGGGTTTGGATGGCAAGAGTTGAAGGCTGGGAAGCTAAGTCGTGGTTCCCGGCTCCCTTTGGGATGCCTGCGCTACACCAGGCTGGTAAAGCACGTTTTCTCTCTCTAGAATCTATTGATCCCCAGGCTTCCTTTGATCATGCCTAGATCGTGTGAGGTGATTGCACATCGATCTAGGCTCTCGTGGACTTCGCTGGAACCGATCAAAGGTTTTCAGCCATAGGAACTTGGCGCCGGCTGGATTCTTTCTGGTCACAGTGGCGCCGGGAGCGGCGTGGCGCCGGGAGCAGCAGGGGCGCTGCTGGCGCCGGATGTAAAGCTTGTAAAGGTAGCTTTACAACATCCACCCCACCTTTATTAAATCTGATGTCCTTATCAGATGTCAGATTAAAGTAAAGGTGTCTCCCAATTGAAATAACTATGCATTTAAGCTACTTGGCACAGTCCTAAATTGACTGGCCACTTTTTATTATTAACTTTGAAGCTGGCACACCACAAGTCGGAGGCTCAACTCTTTGTACTGAAAAATTACATAACTTGAAAATCTCTCTTTGTCTGGGAAAAGCGTAGATTTATATATCGCTTACGTAAAACCCAAGAACCTTATTAACTGGTGACAGAGGCCTTTCTGTGAAATGTTCTCCCCTGTCGCTTCCGACTTTTGACTTTGGAACTCCCTTGAGCTCCTGATTTGTCCTTGATGCACTTTGTGTTGAGCTCCCGGAGCTCCGGATCTGATCAGTTCCGCACAGGTATCAAGGCTCCCTGAGCCGAAGGATTTATCGTTTGGCATTTCATACTGGGGTTGCCAAGAGACTACCAGCTAGAGGTTAGGAGGAACCAGCCTCTCACCCTCGAGGATGCTGTTCGCTTCGCCAGAATCTACGATGATACTTGTACGATGGCTAAGCTTGAGATTGGTGTCGTGCCCGATGTAAAGGGTAAGAGGCCTTTGATCTTCAACAGCTCTTACCAGTCGTGATCTTCAACAGCTCTTGCCAGTTGCGATCCAACGGTAAACCCTAAACCCTAAACCCTAAACCCTTAACCCTTAACCCTTAACCCTAAACCCTAAATCCTAAACCCTAAACCCTAAAAACCCTAAAAACCCTGAAAACCCTAAACCCTCAACCCTAAACCCTCAACCCTCAACCCTAAACCCTCAACCCTAAACCAAAAACCCTAAGAACCCTAAAAACCCTAAACCCTAAACCCTAAAAACCCTAAAACCCTAAACCCTAAACCGTGATGGTTTAGGGCTTAGGGTTGCACCTGCCCAGATGTGTTTTTCAAGTTTTCAACATGAGGCATTGTTCAGGATGCGTTACCTATTGAGCGTGGGCCCAAATGTGGGATGTTTGATGCTGCTAAATTTTCTATGGACTGTGTGGCTAAGTGAAAATTCACTCCTATGCCTCTATTCCCATTAATACTCCTATGCCTCCCATTAATACATAACAACCACACCACCACTATATTAATAATGACTAAAGCTTCAAATGCTTTTATGTTATGATATATTTAGTTTATGATAAATTAAAAACTAAAATGTGTTTATAATAAAGTTTACAATGAATTTAAAAATATAATGTTTTTAAGTAATAGATAGTATGTGATTTAAATTTAAATTTTTATTTGTATCGCAGTAATCATATAGTCTTGTTTAGTTGTATTGTTATTATAAATTTAACAAAGCAATAAACAAGATACTTGAAGTTTCATGTTGTAATACTATTTTTTTGAGATCTCCAACTAAATTGTACATATGAAAAAAACGCATTGCAAGTATATCATCAAAATTTAGGCGTTCTATGAAGGATCTAACGATGATAGAAGTTCAAAATTGAGCATATTTGTTTTGAGCTTATTATGGGTTGATTTTTAAGGACATGCTCTCGAGACCTCAAATCGGCAATGTGTTAGACCTTTTTTTTTTTATTAAATGCACAAAGATAGATGATCTGAAAAATGAACCCATTATCCAGCAATTTCTTAATGTCTTCATCGATTCTCTCGCTATAGACGGGTAATTCTGGAAGGTTTTTCCCGAATAAGCTTAGCGTTGTCTTCCAAAGGAATCGTATGAACCACTACTTCAGGCGGTAAGTAAAATTTCTAGATCAGAAAGTTGTTTGAATGAAAGGTGGGCACCAACATGAACTAGTCGATCCATCTTCTTGTCAGGATCTTTAAGATCTAATGGCATCGTTTTAGCTGGTCATTCAAAGGAGTTGGAACTTGGTGTAAGTTCCTGGTGTGGCTGCGGTAACTGGATAACAACGTCATCCAGTGTGAAATCTTAAAATTTTCGTGGAAGATCGAAAGGTGGTTCTACAAAGTATTCTGGAACTTTGAGAATCATCTGTGTTGAGTCACTATCGGACGTGGAAGCTTGGTCTGATGGTTTGGTTTCCGTGTCTTTAGACAAGGGCTTAATTGGCTGCTTAAGCATCTCATGCATCTATTTTTGACACTCAGTTAATTTTGTATCGATAATTTTATTTTTTTGTAACCGAGGTTTTTGTGGTTTTTGAGTGGGCGGTGTTGTTGCCTCACTTATCATGTCGTCATCGATTGTATTCCAGACTTCGTCTGGATACACATCCCATGTGTATATACTTTGGGTTTGAGACTATACGCTTGTGTGTTGGGTACTTTGGATGTTAGTTGGACATGAGCCTATGGCCCTGGTGACTTGATCTCCTGAGGAATTGCTTTTGGCGGATAACGTTGGGCATCTAGATAAAGGAGTACATGTTAATCCGTCATTTCAACATCATCCATGGAAAGAATACCTTTTTTGGAAACATGGGTAGTAGAGACGCTAGATTCTCCTGGGCACCATGCTATAGGAATCGGGTCAATCATCATAAGTGGGATGATGGATATATCAATGTCTGTAGAAGATGGGAGAATATCCACAGCTTCTGCATTGGTTTCGATACGACATTGATTGGAATCAACACAGTCCACAGTGGCTAGTGCATGTCCCCAATTGATTATGTTCGTTGATCTCGTATAGTGGCCTTTGGGTTGGATCGGGACACTATCTGATTCGTCATATGTTGTTGATGACCAATCATCATAAAGACTAGCAGACTTGACATGGCCAGTTGAGTTAACAGTGACTCGTTTGTCGTGATTGCCAAAGGTGATTTGCTATGCTTCCAATCTTTGGACAACTCCTGCCATCTAGAGCCAGGGTGTACCAAGAAGGAGTTTATTAGTATTGGCATCTTCTGGTAAGTCTAAGGTGACACAATCAATCACAAATTTGACACCTGCTATTTGAACCTTAATATTTGATAAATGACCAGCAGGGTCGGTAACTCGTTGATCAGCCATGCGAAGTTTGTATCATGGTTGATCGAGGGTATGGAAGCCCCATGACTTTGCCAAGGACAAAGCCATTATATTTACACCTGATCCGCTATCAAGGATAGCAAATACTACGGGATAGTCTTTTTAGGACAAAGGCAAGGTGATGCTAGTCACCTTAGCAACACCTATACTCAGCAGATTCATAGGAATCTGGGGAATTTCAGGAATCTCTTCTATTTTTTGCTGTTCATCAGGAATAGTAGGCAGTTGAAAACTACGATGGATATATCGTTGAAGCCAGGTGAAATATTTTAGCGGACTATGGAATAACATAGTGAGTTGGGCTTGCAGGAGGTCAAAAAATACTTCAAGTCCCTATAGAGATTGCTCTTTGTCAGGGATCTGAGCGGATAATAGACTTTCTGTATGTCCTTCCTCTCGCAAAAACTCCTCTCGAAATTCATTGTATTGCCTTTGTTCCATGTTTGGGTCTGGGTAGTCTTTCGATAATGTGGAAGCTATCAAGTGGCTTCCATTTGGGTCAGTTGATTTTTCATTGTTTTGCTGCTGTTCTTGTTGTTGGCATTGTGCTCTAGTTAGAACTGGTTCGGATGATATGTGACGTGCTGGAAGGATCATGTTAGATTGTTTAGGGCAGTCTTTGAAACTGTGTTCATAACTTTACAGTCAACCATGAAGTGGCCAGTTTTGTCACAAATAAAACAGTAGTTGCTCATTGGGCCTGTTGCAATAACATAACTATCTTGGATGGCTAGCTGTGCTGGATTTTGGTGGTGTGGAATACTCATCCCGTTTGCACGAGCATGAGTTTTTGGTTGGATATTGTTAAGAACTAATAGATGGAAGTGTTGTATCATGATGATATGAGTGATCGTAGGAGTTTTCTACAAGATGTGTCTGTGTAGATTCTCGAGGGTGTCTATGTTTTTGTGCTCCTAGATCAGGTTGTCCCCTTGGAGGTGGTCCTAAGAGCACCAACTGTGGTTGAGGTTCATGTCTAGATTTTTTGGGCAACTCTTGTATATGAACTTGGTTGTTTCATGATAAATAGTGTTGATTTTGATTATGTGAAACAAACTGGTGTCTGGGAGGTTGATAATGTCCCCTGACTAGTTGTGAGGCTAATTCCTCCGGTTATAATAGCAATAAAGCGATGTATGCCCCATAAAGTCGTAGATGTCACATTTGATCAATGAAGTATCTGGGACGGGTTGGTATGAAGGGCACTCATTGCCAGTGTATGCACCTCGACAATGAGGGCACCATGTGTTCTCTCGTCTATGGTGGTTTTGGCCAGTGGGTAACTGACCTGGCATCGAACTCTGGATAGACTTAAGAGTGTTTTGAAACTCTTTCGTGAGTTTCTCCATCTGTTGTTGGTGTTGCTGGTTAAGCAACTCCATCTGTGTTTTCCACAACTATTCTCGTGTTTCCTCATTTGGTCGAGTTTCTTGGACATCACGTTGTGCTCTCCGTTCACGTGGCTCATCGATATCTGATCCCTCATCTTCTTCCCGAATGGCATCAAACATGGCTTGTTTCAATGATGTGTATTCATCATTGGAGCAAAGTTCACGTCGTATCCATCGTGAGAGTCCAACGAGGAACCAAATTATGAGCATAGACTCAGTGGGTTGCTCTTGTACCTGACTTTTTAGTCTTTTAAATCGTTCAATGTAGTCACGTACTTTCTCATCTTTTGTCATTTTGATGTTATTTAGCTTGACAAAAGGACTTTCGATCAAGCGAAATGGCTTGAATCGTTTGATAAATGCCTCCTTCAAGAGTGACCAATCTCGTTTATCTTCACGATCAAGGTTAAAAAACCATTCTCATGCTCGATCGATCATGGTCATCGAGAAGAGCTGTACCATGGCATCTGGTGATGCCTCGCTATAGACATCACATGCATTCTCAAAGACTTGAAGAAATCTTTGAGGATCAGTGTTATTGCCATACTTAGGTAAATCTAGCTTTGGGGTACATTTTTCAGTATGCAAAACATAAATTGCAAAAGCTCCATTTAAGTGAGCTCATGCATGTGAAGATTCTGCAGCATGAAAATGTGGTCGATCGTATGAAGCTTCAAAATGCATGGGTTCCCATCTGTCAAATGGGTTGGTGGATGGCTCTTGGACTTGGGATTTCATCCTAGAATATCTATTAAATCGAGCTTGTTCGGTGGATGGGGAGACCATCTCTGGTGGATAGTCCTCTGTGAAATTTGGATCGTAAGGACGATCCATAAGAACTCTAGGGTACCCTAGGATTGTGAAAATAGGCCTCGTGAACTCTGTGGTAACGTAACTCTTTGGATTCTTTGTTTGGAATGCGGTTTGTTTGCGATCGAATGTGGTCGCTATGGTTCAACAGTGGATGCAAATAGAGTCAGAGGGCATCAGATGCAAATGGAGATAGAGGGAGTCAGATGCAAATGAAGATAGAGGGTGTCAGATGCAAGCAAAATGGGATGTCGATGCAAGCTTTCAGATCTGATGTCTATTGTACGTGTCAGTTCTGATCATCGTTTGAAAGTTTTGTGGTCTGGCATGGATTTGGTCCAGTTGAGATGGTGAGGAACCCCTTCGGTCGAGATTGGACGCTGAACCTCCGGTCGAGATTTGATCGAAACCCTTCGGTCGAGATTTGATGAAAACTCGTCGGTCGAGATTTGATCAAAAACCCGTCGGTCGAGATTTGATACAGTCTCTTCGGTTGAGATTTGAGCGATGGGCTTCGGTTGAGAATTGAGCAGTGGGCTCCGGTTGAGATGGGAGCAATGGGCTCCGGTTGAGAATTGAGTTGTGGGCTCCAGTTGAGAATTGAGCGATGGGCTCCAGTTGAGATGAGAGCAATGGGCTCCGGTTGAGATGGGCGCAATGGGCTCCGGTTGAGAATTGAGTGATGGGCTCCAGTTGAGATGGGAGCGATGGGCTCCGGTTGAGAATTGAGCAAGTGCTTCGGTTGAGATGGGAGCGATGGGCTTCGGTTGAGAATTGAGTAAGTGCTCCAGTTGCAAATGACCCACAATGGCAACGGGGCCAAATGTTCACAGATTATCACTGAATCTGTGAACACGATTCTTTTTCATTCGTTCTTCTTCTTTTTGTTACTTCCGTTGGTTACGATTTTTTACAGTTTGGTCTTCTTGTTAGAACGGTTTTCAAGAAGAATGATTTCTCATATTACAAGTGTATTCCCAGCCTGTCAGTGGGAAGAGACGGATACGTTACTCAGCTACATGCATATACAAGCCATGCAACCAGTCCTAGCTTAGTATAGATCAACGTTCTGAATCAAGGAGTAAATCTACAATCTATCTACTAAAATCAGGGAACAAAGCAATGACAAGATTAAGCTACTCAGCAAGAAACAAGGATCAAGAAAACTAGTTTCCTAACAACACTCTAGCAGCCCAAGGATCAAAAAACACCCATTTCTTGATGCTTGGAATGTCCAAGAACAATCAAGGCCAAGATTGTTAGAAGATATGCAAATCAGATCCACAATCTCAACCTCTCTAGTTTACCTGCATGTTGAAACTACAAGATCAAGAAACAAGAAAGCTAATCCACATCTACATTCCACAAACAAGTAAGTAAGCAAGAGATTTAACTACTCCACAAACACAAAAGAAAATCAAAACATGCTCATAGAAATTTCACTCAAGAAGATTGCCATGAACAAGGAGCTTTACAATCATCAAGAACTCATGGAAGATCTTCTTTATTCACTCAAGAGCAATTGACAATACAATCAAAGCTCCCTCACAAGAGAGGGGGGGGCCTTAAATAAGCAAGAAGGCTGTCCATGTGGAGCCCAAGTGGCAATTCCACTAATTTGAAAAATACAAATGGAATTCGCCCTTCCACTAGAGGTCACCATCAAAAGGTGCCTCACTCTAAATTATTTAAGAAGTTCTATGCTTATTTACAATGCCTAGGAAATATTACTAGCTCCTACATGGTCGTTCCTTCTCTGGGATACACCATGTAGGCTCACATAGATAATTCACTGTCATCCTAGCTAGTAATTTCTCGGTTGTCATGCTCGGCTCTCAGCTTCTTCTGCTCTCCTCCTTATGAGACCTCCTCGGTCATGCGTGAGAGATAATCTATGTCTTCAGCTTGGCTCGTCATCTGGGGATTCCCTGGAATCTACTAACAGAAAAGTACTTTCTTTCACACGTGGGAACAGGCTCCACACGTGTGAAATCAGATCATGAACATTGTACTCATGATTGATCTTTATTTACAATAAAAAATGACAAGTGAGAAGTGACAATTTTCAACACTCCTCCTCACTTCTAACTTGGCAAATCTAATGTACATCTATCTACAATTCCAAGAGCATATCTTAACTTGAAAAATGGATCTTTGGACAATGGCTTGGTTAATATATCAGCTATGCATTCGGATGATGGTACATGATGTAGTTGCACCTCCTTGGATTGTACCTTCTCCCTCACAAAGTGGTGAGCTATCTCAATATGATTTGTTCTAGCATGGAAGATAGGATTGGAAGCAATTTGTTGAGAAGCTTGATTGTCACAATATATTTAAGGGATCTCCTCGGCCTTTAGCACATGTAACTCTATCAAGAGTCTTCTTAGCCATAGGAGCTCTTTAGTTGTTGAAGTCAATGCCTTGTACTCGGCTTCACTAGACGATAGTGAGATAGTATCTTGCTTTTTGGAAAGCCAAGATATTACTCCTCCACAAAGGAATGTTGCAAATGCACTAATGGACTTTCTATCGATCTTGTCACCTGCAAAATCTGAATCCGAGTAGGCTCTCAATTGCAAGTTAGATCCTTCATAAAGTATGCCAAATAATCTAGTACTAGAAACATATCTAAGCACTCTCTTGGCACTTTTCCAATGATACACTAAAGGAGCTTGCATACTTTGATGAATTGAAGTTGAACCTGAAGCTTATGATGAGGCTCAGAGATTCAAGAAGAGAGGAAGGATTGCTCTTCATATCATCAAGATCAATATCTTTGATGAGATGTTGAGAGAAATAAGTTCATGCACCTCAGCCAAGGAGGCTTGGAATATCCTTAAGTCTATTCATGAAGCAAAGATCACATCAAGACTTCTTACTCTTAGAAATCAGATCTTTTCTAGTTTTCAAAGAGTTGATGAAAGTACTTCAAGTTTTTTAATGAGAGTTAAAGATCTTCACAGAGAGATAGCATGCATAGATGATACTCTAGTGAACAGTCAACTTGTTTAAGTAGTCCTTAATGGACTTAGAGAAGAGTATGCAAATGTTGTGCAAACTTATGCTATCATGGTGGAGCTACCATCTATGGAGACTCTACATGATGTTCTTATTGTTGAAGATTGCAGGCAAAAGAACAAGCTGCTGAAGATCAACACACTTTCAAAGAAGGATGGTGGTTGTGGCAAAGCTCACTTTGCCAAGATCAAGTCAAGAGGGAGGAGCAAGAACAAATTTTCTCAAGCTTTCACCAAGGACAAATCAAAGGACAAAGACCAAGGAGGAGTAGAAGATGATTCAACTCATTCTTCTATCTTCAAGAAGAAGACTCAAGATGATCAAGCCAATTTTATCATAGAAGACTCACATTCAAGTTGTGGAGAGGCATCTCTCATGATGTCTAGTTTCTCCTCTTTATCCTTTAATGATGTATCTTGGTATATTGATAGTGGAGCCACAACTCACATGAGTTGCTCCAAGAGTTCTTTCATTTCTAATGAACCTTTTCAAGAACTTAAAGATTCAATATACAGAGCTGTTGGTGATGCATGTTCAATTGGAGTTGGAATTTGTTCCTTGAATCTTGCATCTTCTATGAGTTTATCACTTTCCAATGTACTTTATGTGCCTATTTTCACAAAGAGTGTGATTAGTGTTGAAAAGTTATTTGATGATGGTTTTGAAGTGAAATTCAATGTCAATAATTGTTTTATAAAGAAAGGTGATGAGATCCTAACAAGTGGATCTAGATATGGAGGCATTTTCAAGCTAGATGTGCATGAAAATGCAAGTGCATGTGATGTTGCATTGACGACTTATGTTTCCAAGGAGGAGTTATGGCATAGGAAGTTGCATGTTTCCAATTTCAGATTTATGCCTATTATAGTCAAGGAGATCAAGCCAAGAGTGGCTTATTCTATGGCAAAATCACTATGGATCCATATTTGATGTCTTCTACCAAGACAAAACATCCTATGGAGTTGAACATTCAGATGTTCATCTTTATTTATCAATAAGCAAGGGAGGTGTTTCTTGCTTTGCATGTACTATTGATGGTTCCACAAGTTACATTTGGCTATGTCTTGTCTCTTCAAGTTTTATGGTGCATGTGTATTTTCCATCATGCAAAACTTTATGGAGTTATGAAGCTAATGGAAGGAGTGCACTATATGGAGTCTTGTTCAATTGTAAGCCTAAGGTTGTGTACCTTAGTGTTCTTGAAGATTATTGCTTTGCATGTGGTTTCTTGGAAGGAAAGAAAGATGGAGATCCAAGCTTATGGATCATGGTTGGATGTTTATCCACCAAGGAAGGCTACATAGCCTTTACACTCTCTATCTCGAAGGTGTTTGAGCATGGAGATGTTATTGTTTGCCATGAAGATCTATTTTCTATCTTGGAAGAGGTTGAGAGCATAGTATCTCATTTTGCATCAAAAGTTCATTCTATGGAGAAAAGTCAACTTATGATGGGGTCGAGGTTTGAGGAGGAGTATCCTCAACATGCATGTCCAAGAAGATCTTCATCATTGAACAAGGCCGAGTCCTTGTGGATCTTATTTCATGGAAAATAAGGATAAGCGAAGGTGGTATTCATTCTATTCTACTCACCTGTGGTTCTCTTTCTTTGATTGATGATGTATCTTGCTTAGTTGAGATTTGCTTATCTCAAAGATCAAGTAAGACTAATCTTTTGAATGAAGTCTTTAGTTTGGAATTAATTCTTGTCATTGGTGACTTGATTATGTTTCCAAAACATCTAGAAAGCAAGATATTGTATCATCATTTGTATGCTCTTAAATTGAGTAAGAGCAAGAATGAGTTTAGTACTCATAGTTTGAAAAAAGGAGTTTTTTCATGTTTTGAGGCATATTGTGAACTTCTTTTGAGAGTAAGTGAAACATCCAATGAGGACACTTACACCCTCAAGAAAGTATTTAGCCTCAATTTGATCAAGTTAGAGTACGGTTTCAAGATTAGATCCCTTTTGGATAGAGTTCATAGAATTTGGACTAGTATAGCTAGCATGCTTAATCTTGAATATTGCTCATGGTATAATCTTGATCTACATGATCTTTGTGGTCATGATGAGGCATGGAAGCCCCGGATTTTTCAGATTTTGGTGCAGCCAACTTCATGCAAAGAATCCACACACACACAAAAAGTTTCTTCATCAACAATTGGACCAACCCTGGAGGATTTCAAGTTCAAGTGATCAAGCCAACTTGATAACTTTTTAGGAGAAGTGTGAAGAATAAAAAGCCATTCAACTTGTCTATAGGGGTTGATGAGGAAAATCATCTTGCTTGTGCATTTACAAGTTGTAAATATCATTCTCTAGCATGTACAAATTCGAGCTATATGACTTGCACAATGTCTAGATGATCATATTTCACTTTGTTCCATTGTATATATCAAAGGTATGTGAATTGAGCACATGAACTTGTAGATTAGGGCGAGTTTGAGTTCGGTAGATCTAGATTTGATGACATGCATAAAACTAGATGACATGCAAAATCAGTTAGAGAGCATACATGCAACATGCAAGTCAGTATACATGTTTTACACATGTCCAAGTCATCTAGTGAAGTCACATGCAAGTCATGCAAATAGTATTGGACATATGCATGTAGTTTTGTACATATCTAGTTGAGAATTTGACATTTGAAAAAAGTAGGTATAAGTTAGGTGCAATTTCTGCATGCAAGCTGTTAGGTGTCAATATGGTAATAGTTTACACATGATTAGGTGTAGGGAATGCATTGAATGCAAGTAGTACCACAAATTTTGGCTCTCCTATATATGTACATATGGTTCTCATTCATATCTAATGAATCAAGCTTTGGTAATGTCATAATGTCAAAATTGGATCTCATGCTGTTTTGCTTGTTTTTTATATTCTCTCTCTAACTCGAGATTGGTGTCTTCTTCATACATTATTTTGCTTATGTATTTTCCCTATTTGTGAGGAATTAGTGTTGCTTTGATCTATAGCATTCTAGATTGTGCTCTAGCCTCGGATCTGTTAGTAGATTGTGATATTACTCTGTAGGTGATCTGTGTGCCACCACAAAGCATGGTAAAGATAATTCACACTTTTGATGTGGTTCCCCACATGTGTGAAGTTGCTGGATTTTTTACAGAGTTAGATGTGAATCTTCCATTCATGCTGAAATCTGAACTATGTTATCGCTCTCATGGGAATGAATCTACGCATGACAACTACTTCATCTCCTCGATGCTAGATTGATTAGATCTTTGGTTGAGGATAGGCAAGGAAAGAAACCAACTACAACAGCTCATCATGAACCTAAGGAAAAAGAACCAGAAACCAAGGAGATTCATGATGGACCAGCCAGGACTCAGCCAATGAATCTTGCTGAACCAGGATACCCAGAAAAGATTGTTCAAGTTGGAGCGCAACTTACTCCTGAACAATTTCAAGCGTTAAGAAAGTTATTGATCAAATATCAAGACTATTTTGCTCGTATGTACAAGGATCTCAAAGGGATTCCTATCTCAATTATTGAGCATACAATACCCTTAATGCTTGATGCAGTTCCAAAGGTCATAAAATTCTATCATTGTAATCCTAATGTTACGGATCTTATAAAGAAAGAGTTGCAAAGACTACTTGAAGCTTACTTAATTTATGAAATTAAACATACGGAATGGGTTTCACCAATTGTGGTCGTTCCTAAGAAGAATGCGAAGATAAAAATTTGTGTGAATCTCAAAGCTTTGAACAAAGTGACGCAAAAGGATCACTTTCCGTTACCCTTTACTGAAAGCATATTGGACCGTCTTGCTGGAGCGGAAGCGTACAATTTTCTAGATGGATTTACTGGCTATAACCAAGTAACTATAGCACCTTCGGACCGCCACAAAATAGCTTTTGCAACAGAATGGAGAACTTATGCTTATAAAGTCATGTTAATACTGAAGTAGATAATGAACTACCAGATGCTGCATTTATGTAGAAGCAGTACCAAAGTGGACAACAGATATTGTTGAATATCTTATGCTTGGTCAACCCAATGATACCTTGACCAAAGTACAGAAGAGACAATTAATTCATAAGGCACAACCTTATCAATTTATTGTTGGACAATTGTATCGCCGAGGAATGGATGATATTTTACGAAGATGTGTTTTGTCGCATGAAATACCTGGATTTATCATGTTTTCTCACCTGATGGCATGGGCGGGGGACATTTTTCAACGGATATCATTGTACGAAAACTTTTACAATCAGGATGTTGGTGGCCTACACTTCACAAAGATACATAAAATTATATTCAGTCATGCGATGTTTGTCAACGAGCACGTCATCCTACTCGACAGAATTATGAACCTTTACCTCCAGTTTTATCGCAAGCACCGTTCGAGAAATGGGGCCTCGACTATGTTGGACCTATTCATCCTGTGGCGAGAGGATCTCTGGCCAGATATATCATTGTTGCAACTGATTATATGACCAAATGGGTTGAAGTGAAAGCAGTTCGAGTTGCAGATGCAAAATCAACGGCTAAGTTTCTCGATGAAAATCTTATTACTAGATTTGGATGTCCTATCGAGATCGTTAGTGATCGCGAAACACATTTTGTGAATGAAACAATAAAGTGTCTGTTGGAAGACTTTTTTGTTATTCATTGGTTTAGTACTCCGTATTATCCAAGAGGTAATGGTCAAGGTAAATCTTCCAACAAGATTCTCTACAACATTATGACAAAAACAGTAGAAGCAAGTCGTTTTGATTGGAAACATAAGCTTTATGCGGCTTTATGGGCATTCAAAACCGCTTACAAAGGTAGTACGAATCAAACGTCGTTTCAGCTTGTTTATGGACAAGATGCAGTTATGCCAATTGAGCTTTTGATACCATCTCTACGCATAGCAGCAACAGAACGGTTGGATGATGCGAAATCCTTCCAAATGTGTCGTGAGGCTTTACAAAAACTTCGTGAGACCAGATTGATGACAGTACATGCATTAGCAGCAAAGAAAGCCCATCGCAAGGCATGGCACAATCACCGTTTACACAAAAAAGATTTGAAGGAAGGAGATCTAGCACTAATGTATAAGACGAAACTGATTAAAGGCAAATTGAAACTCACAGGTGAATGCCCGTATAGAGTGAAAGAAATATTGAACTATGGAGCGGTCATTTTAGAATCTCCTTAATGCTAGATTGCTTGGATCTTGGGTTGAGGATAGGCTAGGAAATAAACCCGATACAGTTGCGTTCCTCCTTCACCTGACATATTATCCTTGCTTCGGGAATTTGATGATACTTTACTAGGCATATTTGGTTGCCTTTTGGGGCCAGGAACCTTTGACACTTGGGAAGGTCAGTTTTGTAAGCGGCAAATTTCTCTTCCTACCTCCTCTGGTAGTGTTGGCCTAGTATCTATTGCTTGCATTGCACCAGCTGCTTTTCTCAGAAGTTGGGATCTTGTTGCTTCTGCACTAGTTTCCAGGTTTCAGCAGGGTAACCAACCTCTTCTTCTTGATACAGTGGCTCATGTGGAGACTGGCAGTTTTGCTTTTCAGTACACTCTTTGCACTGTTCGAGGTTTACTTCCACCACTTGTACAGCCTTTTGTGCCTTCCTTTGAATCTTTGGTGACAAATCAATGATTGGTTTTTCAAAAGACTATTATGGAGCTTCTTCACTCTTATTCCTTCGGTCAACTTATCAATGATTCACTTTTTGATGCATGAGCTCATCTTCTTTCTTGTGCTGGTCCAAGTGCAGGGGCTTGGCTGGTTGCACGCCCAGTTCTTCCACTATTGCGACTCAACAATGACTTGTTTATAGCTGCCCTTCGAACCAGATTGGGACTTCCACATCCAATGTTAATTGGTCTCTCTAAGTGTGCATGTGGGCATGTGTTGGATTCCTTGGGTACTCATCTTATGCGATGCCCCTTAGGCGGAGTCACATGATTCCATTCGTGATGCCCTTGCTGCTATTGCTCATGATAGTAGTTTTCATGTTGTTCGAGAACAGACACACATTTCACCAGGGCCTTCTTCGCAATCTTCTCAACGACGAGTTGACCTTGTTCTCTCGCGTGATGGAATTCGTACTCTAGGAGATGTTGTCATTGCTGATCCCTCTCGTTAGGAACTCCTTCGTCATTTTTCCACCAGGCAAGGGACCGCTGCATCTCACGCAGCTCAAGAAAAGGAACGAGATTATAATGATCGTGCACCCGGTGAAGATTTCATTCCCTTTGCCTTGGAAACATATGGCTATCTTCACAAGAAATTTAATATTTTTTTATCTTTATGTGTGGAGCTTATGGTGAAACGCCAAGGACAAAGCATTACCTTACCATCCGTCATTGTTTCTTTCTACCGTCAACGCATTTCTATTGCATTACAACGTTCACAGGTGCTTTCAATTCTTCGATGGGCTCAGTTTGCAGGAGTGGCTGCTTCAAAGCTTCCTGCATTACCTACTACTGGATCTATTTTAATTAGTGATTTACATCAAGCAGTGAACTTTGAATAGTTAGCTTACTATTTTAAGTTTTACTTAGCTATTGGGTAGTCTAATTCATTTTTACCGTTCTACGGTAATATTTTAAATATGATCATGATTTTTTTATCATTTTTAATAAAAGCAAGGATATTATTTTGAATACACAGTTTGTATAATTATATGTTTCTCTCTATAGAAAAAATGACCTTACGCAAATCAATGAAATGGAGGCTTGTATACCATTTGGCAACCATCTTCTTGGGAACATGTTTTGGGAGTATGAGATTTGTTTTCAAGGTTCCAATCTATTGGAAGCGAGTCGCAACAGCGTACACGTGGGATCGAGGTTGAGTGTTTGGTAGTGGGTCGCGTTCAAATCTCTTTTGGGACTTGGCTGGCAACAGGAGTTCCACTCATTTCATGACCCTGTGGTTCCCAACCTTACTACTGACAAAGGTAACATTTGCACATTCTTACTTGTGTGCAATCCATTTGAGATGACAAGCAACGGCAAACACCAACAGAGAAACCAACAACGCGAAATTGAGGATGAGCTATTGTATTGGCTACGCTTTATTGCTTCAAACACAATGCGGTCAGGTATATGTATATCGCCCTCATGTCATTATTGTGTTTACCAACTCTGATTGTTTACAAGACAGTGAATTTCGGGAATGTATGGTAGGCCCTGTAAATGATGTACGGAGGAAATTTCAAAATGTTATTGACTTCGAAGGATCTTTTCATGTGATTGATTCTCGCTCGATTTCATCAGTTGCTTCAGTGATTGATGGCATTAGCTCAGTCATTCCTACCATCTTTGCGAGATTACCCGACGTCTTTGAGGAATTTGCTGAAATGCAAGGTGTCATTACTGAATGGAATAAACGAAATCCTTATCGACCTCTCCTCCAATGGGCTAACTTTGCTGATCTTTGCAACAAAGTACCAAGTTTGAGAGGAAAAACAAATGAGGATCCTTACAGTATTGAAAGAAGACTCCAAGCAGTAGCTGCAACTTTGCCCGCATTGGTTTTGTCACGAGATCATGGGACATCTTATCAAAAGTCCAAAGATCAGTGATCAAACTGATGGCTACACTCGTAAAGAACATCTACAACATATCCTAAAATCCCCACTCTCTAAAGCGACAGGTTTTTGCGCTAGTTCCGTTCACAGAGAGCCAGAAATCACAACAGAAGACTTGATAAAATTAATGTTGTAATTAAACATGTGCTTTGAGGTGGACACATAAAAGATTTTTATCCCAACTTCTTTATCAAATCGAATTAATGCGTCTGTCACTGAGGGAGGAACTAGATCATTGAGCTGGCTATCGGCCGAACAGTCCCCTGATTGCGTGTACATTGGACGCAGGTTGGAGTGTACTGGGGTTCTTCCCACGCCTTCAGGTACGAGTATACAGAAGTGCAATTTGAAGTAGTAATCAACATGAAATAACTGTTCAGGGACTGAAAAGCAGTATATGTAGACCACTGTACTCTCAAAGTTTATGATTTCAAATCTTATTAGAAATGTGGCAGTCCTGTTCTTATTTTATTGAACTGTCCATCTATCTCATTCATGCAGGTGGAGTTTTGGAAGATTTTTAGATCAAAAGATAAAGGTGCAGGTTTTTCACAACAAAAATTTACAACAAAAAGATTATTCATCAATTGAAAATTGCAATTTCAATGGTTGCTATACATAGAAGAAAATTTGAAATATGAATAAACTTCTTGTCCTTTTATTAGACAAAAAAAAATGTACTATATGAGGAATTCAAAAACAAAATTTCACAATATTCGACAACACAAAATCATCAATCCTTGTGCAATTTAGTTGCACACATGCACATGGTGTAACCCTAACTTCCTAGAAATTTCTTGAAAAAGAAATTGGACGACCTCATCAATAATGTCACTACTACTATCAATGTTCAATGAACTTTTTCGCATGGTAGCCCCATATGGAAAAGTGGTCGAATAATATTTTCCTAAATTTGCATACAACTCCTTCGAAGTGCGAGCTTGAAAAAACTTCATCAAGATTGTTTCTTTATCTTCCTTCAAAACGTCCCCTGCACGTGCCTATAAAGAGGTCATAAAAAATACTTAATAAATGAGATTGAAAAGAACGTTTACACAATATGAGTGATTTCTAAAATGTATTAAGTTTCAATAAAAACAAAAATGTACATAAAGCTTGAATAAAACACATATAATATGAATTAATGTAAACCATCATATTGAAAATAAAATAAATTCACATATATTAATAATGATAATAAATTATTTAAACAAACCATTATTTCCGTATCCTCTAATTTCATCACTTAATGGACATTTTTGAGTGATAATGTTCAAAATCAAGCCATCTTGAGTGATATACATTGAATTTAAGCTATCTCATTGCCAAATTATTTCTTCACATCTAGTACCAGTGGGAATTATTCCACCGATGATGACATTCTCTTTTAAATCTCTCAACCAATCGATTCGATGATAGGGGTCAACTTCATCAATAGGCAATCAAATTCAAACGATCTAAATGTACTAGACTTATAAATGATTTAACTTGATCACTCAATGAGCCATGTCAACTAATAAAGTCCAAAATTACATGTTATGCATTAAATTTGAGCTTTAACTTAAGCCATATGCGTGAAATTTGAGCTATGTAGTTGTCCTAAGTTTAGAATCCATTTGATTTTATCACTCAATGAACACACTTGAGCGATAAGGGCCACAAATGATTGATATCAAGTGAAATGAAATGTGGGATATCTTGTGTCATAGGGTTCAACACTAACAACAAGAGATTAAACATCGATATCGTTCAAATTTGATCACTCAATGAGCCATGTCCATAGGTGAGGATCAAAATTGAGCATTCTTGTGTGTAGGCATTAAATTCAAGCTATCTTGAGAAATAGACATCAATATTGCTATTTTGCTTCTGCTTATCAGTAGTTGCGTTTAATTCAGACTTATATTTAGTCTCTCAGAGTTAACTTAGAGTACGCTGCTTCGATCCGCAACTAGTTATACTCATTTACATCTGTTTTGTTTTCATACCGAATCAATACTATCTTATTATTGTGTTCAGGTTCGTATCAGACTGTATGCATCTCTATAGTTCTTCGCGACTGGTTATTTGTCTGATTATTCAATGCTTTAATGTTTGGCAATGTAATCATTGTAGTACTAATGATTTTAAAGTTAGTTACTATAAGATTGAACGTGATTTCTATCACTATTGTTTTGTTCGAAATTGATAAGCGTAGTCGTGCATAGAGAAAGAGAAATATACTTTATTCCGTTGCGCACGATAAGTTCTAATTCTTGTCGTTCGAATTTTTTTTATTCGAATCTTATTCGACCTATCTTTTCACACACCTCTTTCCAACATGGTATCAAAGCGTTGATTCTTCAAGGCCTAATACTATATCAGAGCGCAAGCTCTAATACTTGATATCTTTTGCGATATCAAATTCTTCAATTGGAATCAATTTGTTTCAATATCAGAGAATTGATTTCCATAACACAGTATCTCTCTTAACGTCGACAGATTAAAGTTCCAGATGGATTCTCAAAGTAAATCCGGTCTTATTGCAGACAAGCTAAATGGATCCAATTATCATTTATGGAAATTTAAGATGAAGACCTTGCTAATCGTCAGTGAGTTGTGGGATGTTGTTACATGTATTGAAGTAAAGCCATAAGATGACACAGATGACTCGAAATGGAAATCGAAGGATGGAACCTAGCAAGAGCAAAGTATTGTTTTCTAATCTTGGATTGTTGGCTCCTATATTTAAGTTTTCCATACTAAAGAGATGTTGCATTGGTGGATCTTGGTGTTGACCAAAACAAAACATATCTCATCATGTATCTTACTGGTGACCAAGAAGTGAAGGGTCTATCAACAAGTTTTGGATGGACTCAAGCTAGCATTCAAGAAGTGGTAGACAAGGCATGTTGGTGATCTATGTACTCTCAAGTTGTCATGTACTCCCAAGTTCATGTGGAGTGAGCATTATCACTTTTTTATGTATGATGGTGATTACACCAATTCTTCTTTGCTTTGTGAATTTGAGGGGAAACACATTGTTTAACTTTTGCTCTATAATAATGAATTTTCTTGGAAAGATACTTTATATAGATCTAGGAGTGAAAGATCTTCATATCTTTCTTCAACTCCATGATATTGTACTTACAAGGCGTAGTAAGAATGATTGGACAAGATCATGTGTGCTTAAGATGACAAATAGTGGATAGAGAATCATCCTTGAAGAATGTTATTCTTCATAAAAAGAATTTCAAAGCCTTATATGGTTTATCTTTACAAAGCTTAACCACTATGTTTTATGAGCTAAATAGTGTTATGCAAAATCCTAGTAAAGGTAAAGAACATTGGTGTTTGGCAAGGAGGATCTTGTGGCACCAAAGATTCACTACTAGAGAAACCACATACATGGAGACAAAAATTTGCGAGAGGTTTAGTTTGATCATCATTGCATGACGCCTATAGCAAAACACAAATTTTAGTTTCTAAACTTTGAAAACTAAACATCTCTTACCCACAATTTATCGTCAATTTGCGATGTTCAGGAAAGTGTGATTGAGAGTTGATGCAAAAGAGACGATAATTTGGATCCATCTGGAGGGATTTGTGGCCATGCATCCATGCATCATCTTGCCAGCCACAAAGAAGTTTGCACATTGCTACTGTCGTAAGAGCAAACAAATGAGGCTTTGTTAAATGCATAAGAATTTCAGGCTTCCGCGACACAACTGAGTTGACGCCCTTCCATCGATCCTCGCTCTCCTGATGAAACATTTCACTATCCAATTGAGCTCTCTGGGATACAAACACTAATGAACTGAGTAATTAAGAGTACATAGTAGATCCATACAATATTAAACGTGCACATATGAGAACAATCTCACTATGACCTAGTACATACACATATGTCCTTATCTGGCAGATTCCTTCAAAATTTGCATATGTTACTCTCATATCTCACTAAGTATCTTGTAACTTAGCTACTACAAAATTCTATTCCTCATGAGTAAATAACATATCTGGGAAATCTCTGAGACTGAGAACACATCCTCTCTCACGAGTTTTTCAACCCAACTTAACTCTTACCACATAATTTCTTCTACTTAATCAACTCCTTTCCTGATCCTTGCATCCACTAAGATTAGGTTGATCCAATACAAACATTCCAGATTCACCGATATGATCAAACTTCTATCATGCACAAATCTAGGATTAGTAACTTTTGATCTTACACAGTACTACTCATAATGATTTTCAATTTCAGAACCAGCTCTAGTTCTAGATTGTTTAATACAATCCCTAGATAATTTCTCTTATCCGAAAATTGTGCCACTGATAGATCCTTTGATAGACTTCTATCTATCACTTCACCCCTCCTTTTATAGAAATTACCAATTTCTTACAAAAGTTAACTAGAGAGAAGACTCATGAAAATTCAATAATAAGTGCCTTCCAAAATAAGGATTACTCCATTATACACAGGACTTTTCTTCCAAACATTTTCAACACGAGTGACAGTAACCATCATCCATTTGAGATCTATCTATGCATAAAAGACGATTTGGGTTTAAGAAATTGAAATACAACTATCTTGGAACGTCTCAAATTCCAAGCCCTAGCAACAAAAGTAGTAATTCACATGATGATAACAATCCTTCAGGAAATAATTTTCACGTTGGAAGGATCGCATGAATTTTATCAGATGTCTATATTTGAGAAATTCAAAAGAAATAAGGGTTCTTTAGAAGGTGAGAAATAGCATTAAGGGTTTCCGATTTGTAAATTATGAGATACCATCATAGATCCAGATCTATATCTCATAATTTCCCAAAGTATCCTAAATGATTGACCAATGGAGTCACCCATTAGTATTACCATTATTGTAAACACTAATCACTGGTCTACAGATCACTCTCGCACAAGAATTTTCTTCGGAATCATTGATGTCCCATACCATCAACTTTTTTTATCACCAGAAAATCAAAAAGATTAACTGGCCATCCTATATCCAAATATAGGATCCGATCTTCAAACAATCCCAGACGATACTTCATGCCATCAATTTCTCTCATGTTCTGTTGAATACTGTGAGAAAGTTCGAAAATCCTATTTCGGAATTTCTCCATTCATGTACTTTCATTAATTATCCTAAACTGATAACAGAGTAATGCTAAAGTCAGGCAATGAAAAGGAAAAACCAACATAATTTTGGCATTTACTACTTGCTTATAAAAATTCTTTATACCTTAACTAGAGGAAACTTTTCGGAGGGGGCGAAAATTCTAAGGGGGGAAGAAATGGACATCAGGGTTAGTGAAGTGCTTGTATTATGTAATTTGGATTTTTGGAGATCCATGTAGGAAAATTGCATAATACCAAGTCATGGATGATTCCATAAAGAATTTTTTTTAAAGTTGAATTCGATAAAGATGAATTCATGTTGGATATCTATATGACCATGAGAATGATCATCATTTTTGTATGATTTGGTTGAAAAAAGACTTAGTTAATACATGGCTCGCATTGAAGCTATTAATAGCGGGAAAAGCTTTCCCTTAGAGAAGTGCTCTCTGATGGAGAGATTTATAAAGCTTATTACTAGCTAGAATGAGTTGATAATGTGACAGTAAGCCATGTGGGAGAGACCTTTTCATTAAATCACCATTTCAAAAATGGATTATTGTTATCCATCAAGAAAAAAATTTATGGATTCTCCAGTGCTTGGTTGTGATAGATATGTGCCTATACGATATGTGAAATCTAGATGGATTTTTGATATCTCTGGAATTCCGAATAGAGTGGTTAGGGATCTTCTTGAAGGAATGAAATTCCTCGTACCAATTCTGATATAAATATTGGACATCTATTGTTGTACCAATTTGTTTGCTTTCAATTCTTAATGTTTCCTTTTGGTTAATGAATACGCTTGGGTTATTTCAACAATATATGAACAAAATTTCTCGTCTAATGCCTAGTGGTATTCTTAGATGACCTTTTCATCTACAATGAACATTGGTCATAATAACTAAGGCTTGGTAACAAAATGTCTTCATTATATGTGAAGACTACTGTAAATGATGAACCAAGTCTCTAATATATAAAGATAACAAAAACAAGACCACGTGAAATTATATGATCTATATGTCCTTGTCCATAATATTTGGCTCCAAGCCTGCGAACCTTAAAAACCCACGTTCATCTAACCTTGCGAGCAATCACAACATGTGGGTAATCAAGGAAAGATAAGAAAATAATTCAACCTCCATCATAGCATGCAAATTATTTTTCTAGATGGTGCATGATCCATATTTTTAAAAAAAACTCTACTTGCAACATAACATTTACATGCTACAGTGTGCGATGACATTACTTAAACAAGTAACACATTACAAGTAAGAGTGCTTCGAGCATGTACTCTAGATTCAAAATAGTCCCATATCAATCTTATAGGTCAAATACTTCAAAATATTGTGCTCCTAAAGAGTGGATAACATCAAACTTCCAAACTATAGGTCAAGTCAAAAGATTGTGCATCTAAAGAGCATATAACACCAAGTTTCCAATCATGTATACGCATAATTTAAGTGTAAATTTCAAAGAAAGAATCTTTGAATATATAAATTTGAATGTTCATGAAGGGCTATAACCATGATGATCCTAAAATTTTAATCGCTAACACTTTACCTTGAGAATGTGATAACAATGGCTTCTTTTTATTTGCAAACCAAAAGTTTCTTCCATTTAAACAACTTCATGACATGTTTCAACATTCAAAATTTGGTAGTTCATGAAGCTTGAGGTCAAGTCAAAAGATAAAAAGTGAATGCCTATCGTACCTATCATATAGAACCAACAAGTTGATGTAATCACGACACTAACTAATTTGAAAGGCTATCGTGGTAACGCATCATGAAAAATGATTTCTGCAATCCTATTGCTCATTTCGTAAGCCACAAGTAAGCATCATGTTGGGTATTTTTGCTAGAATTTTTGAAAAGTTGGTCGCACCTTTGCAAAACATAGAAATTGTCGAGTCAAAAGGGTCTTGCCTAGTTTCTGCACATGCCAACATAATATTAGCACAATCTCCAAACATACAAACTTGTGCAATTGAAAATCTGCCCAAAACTTCCAAAAATCATCACAAACCTTAAGAAAGTTGTGATAGTGATTCCAAGGTAGGTTAAGGAATGTAAAGTGCTAAATAGGACCCTGAAGGACTTGTTAATCACATAAGGTGGGGGTCCCACTCAAAGCGTAAGAGTACTTGTTACAAGAGATAACTACTCGTTAACCTAGCTAATTTTGAATTTGAGTTCAAATGATACAAATAATTGTGCTCATTATCAAATTCACATTTGGATTCCACTCATTTCTCCCACTTCGGTGTTGAAGCCTTCTTTAGTTTGTGTTATGGACACGGTCCAGGCCTTCTCCAAGTACCCGCATACTTTTTGGGGCTCACAATTATTTTACCACATTACTTTATTAAGTTTGGAACCCTCCTTAATTCGGATAAGACTATTTTTATTGTGGAAACCCTAATGACCTTTAGGAAGTCATGGTTGAAACCTTCCATCATTTCTTATATTATGACTTTGGTGTCTTGAGCTTCTTGTAAGGACATTCAATGTGTTCTTGGGGAATCGAGATCTTAGCTAGAAATCTACTTGAGCGATCAATGGCCAATATTGTTCACTAAATTTTCTTTGTTGTAGAATGTTTGTGAATGATGTTTGTTGTCTGTAATCCTTCATTGATGCCAATATGTCACATGATCAAAGAGATTTAATATCATTATGCAATCCTTGATTTGGATATATTAGTAAAGGAGACATTGTTAGGATCCTCATTTTGACACCCCACAATATGATGAATAAAAGTGAATCAATCTCTTCAAAAGATAAAAGTCAAATATGAAATTTTCATTATTCCCATCAGCAAAGCATCTGATACTAAGAACTTCAATTTTGATTTATTTCCCAACAACCCAATCTCCAAGATTCAAGCCCAAAAAACCCAACTTGAAAAGGAATTCATCTATTGAGTAAGAAGCTTAAATAGTTGAACAAGGCTATTCTATCTGATGTTAAGACCATTCAATATTGAAGGACATACATATAAGGGCACTTAACAAGTGAGATCACTATTTCTCTCCAAAGGTGTCGCCTCTATTATATTTCAAATGATGTATTAGGGTTTTCTATAAGGCTTCTTATAGTTCTCATAGGGATTGGACACAAATTTGATAGCTTTTGATTATTGAGATGCTTGGGCTCTTTATAGACAACTATACTAAATTGCTTGTTGTACTTTGTGCTAGATTGTATTGACTCAACATTGTCCTCATTTCTTCCGGTCCAAACAATGTTCCAAATACGACCAAAATGGGAATCCTTTTAATATTTTCCTCTCATCAAAAGATATAGATCCGTGGAAATCTGGGTGAATGGCAATTCGTTCAGTTCACCAATCCGACTAAGAGCATCTGCAACTTGATTCGAGTTGCCTCTTATATAACAGATTTCATGATCGAATTCTTGCATCAATTCGGCCCATCGGGCTTTCCTCCCCCAAAGACTCCACAAACATAGAAGACGTAATAGTAGGAACAACACCATAGAAGTCATCGTCATAACCTAGGTCATATGTAATGGGATTACGCTGATTGAAAACATCACAATGGTTGGAGTGGTTTCACAAGAATGCTAGAACACTGGAAGGTATGCTAACCACTAAAGAATCATCTATCCTTGTAAGAATAGTAGCAACAATAGGAGGAACACAACGTCTACAAGAATTGTAGAAAACACAACAGGAATTGGCTGGATTAGTGTGTGTGTGTCATTTAAGCATGTGGATGGCTCAACATATTGACTCTAAAACCATACCTCGTTTACAAGATGTGGCTACTGAGTATCTAGAACCTCTCATCATAATAATCTTGTGGCTCATTGATAGCATATGGAACAATATCAAGCATGCAAGCTGAAGAAAGGTGAAATGACATACCTCATTTGGAGTTGTAAAACCAACAAGAGATCCTTTGCCTCATGAATACCTTCTTGTAAAGAATGATTTTGATTCATAAACTAGGTTACAACAAGAATATCAAGTGAATCGTCTAGATAAGTCTTTGTCTCATTTGATGTATCTTATATACCAGTGAAGTGTTCATCACCCTCCATGTGGCTTATCTACACATTCTATGTGTTGCATCATCAACCTGAACACATGTTTGTGTCTCTTGCGCAGAACCAAGTGGACTTTGGCATGTAAGCATAGCTACACGAATATCCCTTTGAAAAGTGTTGCAAGTAACCAACAGAGATAGTCTTGGCTACATGTGTGCTACCAAGATCTTGTTGTGCCCACTAACCACATGAATACCATCTAAATTTTACTTGTCACATCTGCAACTAGAAGTACCATAAAATGGGTCTCGCATAGCCAGCCACTTCTCGAGCTCATCCCCATTAGGCCAACCAAATTTAGAAGTGCACGATTAGTACCAGAAGGAGCACATGCAGGAGTTGTAGCAACAATAACCATATTGGGCACGAGAGAAGACCATGTTGAAGTAAGTGGTGTGGATGCAACCGACCTCCAAAATATCGACATGGGCTCATCATCGTATTTGCAAGGCTGTGTTGATTTTGATGACAAAGAAAAAGCTTGTCGAGAGAGGAAGAAAAAAAACTAGAGAGAGAGAGCCTCTAGAGAGAGAAAATGATTACAAACGAAGATGTATAAGAAATTAGTAGCTTCCCAACTACTCGATTATCAAATTATGAACAAATTCTTAGACATGCATAGATTTCAAAGTTCATTGTTGCTGATAAAAAACTGAAGTATGAAACCAAACTAGAATAATACAAGTGCACATGACAATGTTGAATGGACACATTTCAAACTTCACAAACTAGATTCTATGCTCCAACTTTCACGTAACATTGTAAATTATGATCCATCATCAAACATCCATCACATAGTACACTAGGTAAACATCTGAATACAAATCAGAACAATGAAAAGGCAAAACAAAGAATCATTGATGTCACAATTAGAGAAACGTTTAAAAAAAACATTTTTCTAGGTCCAATTCTCTCTGATTTGAATCAGACTTGAATGTTTCATTGGCAAATCATAGTTCATTCAGAACCGTGACTCATGGAAACACTACTTGACGCCTCGCGTTGGCTTTGAGTATGTTTGATAGCATGCTTGTATATTTGCATCAAGATGGCTTGATGTAAAGTACACCACAAAATCTAATTCTAACATGAATCCAAAAGTAGGGAGTTGGACATGTATATCACTAAACCCAATCACACAGCCATAATCATCATCCAAATGTAGTCCTTTTCTACACCCCTTTTTGTCCTGCGTTTCCAAGGATTATGGATCTACTACTGAGTGAGTAATCGATTGTAGCACAGGTCTCGATCAAAAAAGGAGAGGGTAGAATAGATACAAAAGAAAGGACTAACGGTGTCCCCAACCTTATTGTAGGATCTAAAAGAGTAACATTGAAATGTTGAATCTTGCTCATTCTTCGTTGCTTTTTGTGTGCCAGGTCCACAGAAGTGTGTGAAATTGCCTTGCATAGATAAAACTAGGGATAGGGTTTTAGAGGCCCATCCCTAAGTAGCCACCATCTAAAACCATGTGCATATCAACTTGATTTTTTACAAAGTTTTAGATTTGAATCACATTTTGATAGTTTGGGTCCCAACTTGATACTTGGGCCTATTGAGCAATAGTCTATCAATTACTTCTCATGCCTTTGGCATTCGAGTACAATACACCAACAATGGTGTCTTCCTTTCCATTGGCAATCATGTTCAGCAGTTGTCTGCGTTATATATAAACTTGGCCATACATTTTCAGTTGGTTGTTGTTAGGTCGAAATGTAGTGCCCCAATTCATTATTTGTCCAATGGCCTATTTTGCTACTTGTTGACGTCTTTGAAATGGCTCGCTCCCAATGGATATGTGATTTCGATCGGTACTGTTGATATTTTCTCGTCGATGTTCTCAATTTCCACCTAAGACTTGATTTTGCATATGGGTTTTCTCGTACGATTTGTGGTGACCGGAAACCCCTTTAAAGATTATCCAGAGATTCTTGTAATACCAAGATTTCCACGGTGGCATAGAATTCCATGGTTATGCACTACCACATCCACTGCCCTTGCCAACGGACATAGGAGAATGATCACATGAGCTACTTATGGGTGCTTCTAGCACATGCAGTAGTTGCACTCTTACAGGCAGTGCTAGCGTAGTAAGGAGGGAGAGTAAGGAACAGCCAGGGGCAGCACAGAGGGCTGTCAGCCAAACCCAAAGAAAATTCCAATGCATACCAAAAGTAGGAAACCAGCGGAAAGGGTAGTTGTTTACTCCAAAGCAATGTAAAGAAAGTAGACAACACATCAAAAGTCAACAATAGAACTAGCAAAAGCTAACAATATTGAGAGCGTTTGCCATAGAAGCCCATTCCCTACATATAAATTTTAAAAACTTTAATTTGAAGTTTAATTTTGAACCTTCTATATTAGGGCTCATAAACCCAATCTGGAACCAGTTTTTGTGGCAGATTATGGCTGTGTTTTTTTTTTAAGATTTCGTTATAACGGCCAAAATAACTTTACAGCCAAAAAAAATCAAACACACGCACACCAAAACATTTGGCTGTAAATCACTTTGAAAATCACATTTGGAAATCGTTTTCTAGCTGTAAATTGTTTATCATGATTATATTTGGGAATCATTTTTTAGAATTATTTCTGGAAATCATTTTTGGAAGTCGTTCTTGGAAATTGTTCTATGGTTCTAAATCATTTCTGACAATCATCTTTGGAAATCAGTTCTGGAATTTATTTTTTGGAGATAAACCTCAGTCTGATTTCATTATGTACCTGCACAGTAACCATAAACCCGCTGCAATGTCCCACCAACCATCCGTTAGGGTTGTTCTTTGAAATAATTCAAAATAAAAAACTTATGAACTAAAAAATATATGGAAACTACATACAGAACAACATTCTGTACATGCCTGTTCCGTAGGCTACCAAACTGTGGTGGTCAGCATATATGCACAGTAAAGTTCTGTCGACTTGCATAAAAAGCAAAGTCGTATATAGCGAAACGATCGATAGTCTTAGAAGTAGTTAGCCGCAAAGGGAGTACAAAAGCGAAATCCTTTAAAAAACAATCACATTCAAATCAAATTGTTGGGTACAATCATAATCAAGAAGACCAAACAGTGAGGAGAAAAGCAAGCAAGCGAGGTTCTGTGATGCTTATCATCATACGATAACCTTCACAACCTCCTAAGAAGTTGAAACTTTCCCTTACAATCATGACACTGGACACAAACAAATGATGTGAGGCGTGTCACTTGATTGTGGTGAAACACTTATTTTGCAAACAACGCTACCAAGCAAGTAGTCTTTGTTGCCATGTGCACTTTGCCACAATATGTTTGATAAGAACCTCTTTGTCGTTGAAATCATTGATATCATTGCTTCCAATAGATTCCATCATCAGTCCAATATCAACTCATATAGTGAATCTTGTTTCTAACATTGTGTCAACCTCTTGATACAAAGTAAGATCCTGCAAGAGCAACATCATCAACCAGTAAATCTGTAATCCTAGAGAAGAGAGGGAGGCAATACAAAACCTAGGGTCTAACACCTTGTAACAATCCAACCATGGAATATTAAGAAAATATCTTAAAAAATATTTCAAACATTAAAGTAGAATCCGACCCTTTAGTCCCCCAACAATAGATGCATCCAAGCTGTATACTCACACATGCAAGGCCATTAAAGGCACGTGCACAACCATGTGCGTGTCACATGCATGCATGGCTGCATGAATCACCCCCAAGCCAAATCATGTCAATATACGGGCCGAGACACATTCAAGTAATACTAATCAAGCCAATAAACAAGTAGACAATGATCCAATAACCATAAAACAAATGCCAACTCAGAACAAGGTCATGAAGATGCTATGAAGTTCACTCCACACTCTATCACATCGCATTTGTGAGAGAGGGAAAGATATGAAAACAATGTGAGAGAAGATGTTGTTATGGACTGTCCCTCGTCAAAGAGAACCACATCATTAGCATATAAGGTTGATGTTAGAATGTCATAAAGCCTAAACCCCCATGTCTACGATCTCGCTCAATAACACTCTCAAGCTCATCAATATATAGGCCAAATAGTGTGGGAGATGACGAACAACCCTGTTTCACTTCAATGGTGTTGTCAATTATGTGAGAAACCCTCCGCTGACTTAAAACACCCCATACTCCTAGCATTGTGTTTGTGGAAGCCGAAATTCCCAAGTCTTTGGATGAGGCATGTGACGTGGTATGGACTCAATTGTTGTCTTAAAGTCCACAAAGTGACAATAAACTCAGGACTTCATTAGTTCTGGTAGGCCTCATCACGAGATATGGTGAGCATCGCCTTCATCTGGGAAGGCTCATGATTTGCCTATCTTTTATGGCCTCCATCAGTGGCCACTTTTAGGAGATTTTACTTGCCATTCCCATGGTGGCAATCATAGAGTGGTTGACTATCTCATTAGAAAAATCTTTTTAAGGAAAAAGGGAAAGGAGTCCTCATCAGAGCAATAGGAGAGTTTTGAGGTTGTCAAAACAACATTGGTTACAGCACCAATTTTGAAAGTCATTACGCAGATCCACATAGAAGGGACATCCAGTTCTCCATGAATGAGAAGTAGCAATGGCACACGGTACCCTCAAGGCCCATATCACGAGAAGAGCAGCATGCCAAAAGCTCCAGAAGGTCCAAGAAATCAATGCATCATCTAAAAAGACATGATGCATGAAAACAGTAGCAACAAATCTAGAAATAGTAAAGGCCCCAACTGAAAAACTGTAGCCGAAAAACTCATCCAGAAAGACCTCATATGGACATACCAATCCATCATAGGATACACCAAAAACGGATGGAGAATCGGATGACCCATCGGAACTGGCCGCAAGTGTAATCCCAAAGTACACACCAGGCGCACAAGTGAGAAATAGAAGAAATGCACTGAAACGAGGAACAGGATCCGCAACATCAGTAGCAAGCGTCGGAGCAATATCCACGTGTATATGGGAATGAGTATCAAAGCACATATGAGCAACACTGAAGTCTATGGCGGCAACATCCCCAAAAACTATCCAAGAGAGGAGAAGGAACTCTCTCAAGGTACCCTGATGGTCTCGGAATACCAGAACAAAGTGGCAACTCAGCATCGGAGACCAAGCGATATGGAGCAACCCGAAATGACGGGGAACCTGAAGATCACCCGGACAAACAATAGCTGGAACGGAGGCAATAACTCAAGCCATCAGGATATGCCAAGCCTGACAATGAGCAACAATCCAAGGAACACATAGAGAGCCACATGCATAATCATAGAGATATCCGCACCATAGGCGATCAGTAATATGGAAAAACCAGCACCAATCAACAGGTCCAAATGGAAACCAAGCTATACGTAATAACCAAGAATGCCATATATCCATAGCATCGGCATGGACTGCAGCAAACCTATATGTAGAAACACAAGGAGACTGAAGGATGCCCGTATACTCATCTAGAAAGATCCCAGCATATAAATACCCTAGGTAAGTAATAGTGACCATCTCGCAAATATCCTCGGATGGAAAATGTGTAACTGTAAGGGCGAAAGGCTCATGAATCATGTCAGGAACCGTAGAAATATCAGGAGGCAGATTACAAACCTCAAGCAGAGATCCATGGAATAAAGTGAAAGAAGATACAACCTGATCACCAATAGCGAGGGAACCAGCAAACGTGGACCCTGCCATAGAAATCAGCAGGAACATCGGCCATAACGGACTCAAGAGATGGAGATATAGAGACCAATGGAGAAGATACTGCACCAACCACCGAACTAGTAGGGCTATCTGAGGTAGGCGCAAAAGCAATAGTAGAAATACCACCAAGGTATACGGCCTCAATATCAATGAAACCAGGAATGACCACCGAATACGATATCTGTGAATCAAGGCATATAGGCGCAAGGCATGTAGCAACAACCTGTAAATCCGGAGCAGCATCAACCTGAGTAAAAGGACCCACGGACGGTGACAGTGAAGCAGCAACTAATGTACTCTGAATGGAAAGAAGAGCTGCATCATGAGCCTTTGGCAGGCTACGCATAAACTGCTTCCCGGTAACCAACTGATAGTCACTCTGTGAATCAATACCAGAAAGTAAATGATGCCGACCAACATGTGCAAAAGACAGTGTCTGCTGAGAAAGATCCACGCCAAGTGACGAAAACCAATCTGCACCAAAAATAATGTCATAGAGCCCCAGAGGAATAATATAGAAATCTGCCTGTCCAGAGAAGTCACCAATGCTATAATCCAAGCCCTGAAACATCTGAGAACTGGAAAAAGAATGGGAACGAGCAACCTTAACACTGAGAGACTGTGTAGCAGAAATAGGTGTAGCACGAATCCTGGTGGAAATATAACTGCTAATTAATGAATGTGTACTGCCAGTATCCACCAAAGCAATATACTCTCGCCCCAAAATGCGAACACGTAACCGAATAGAATGAGGACCAGCACGCCCACCAGCCCAAGTAGCATAAGCAAGCTGTGCATGGCAAGCGGCGGAAGCAGGATCATCAGGAAGCGGGTCAGCCGGCTCATCAACAGAATGTGGGTCAGGAGTATCAAGAATCTAGATATAAACATCAGAATCATCAGGAGTAAGAGCCTCATGGTAAAAAACAGCCGTAGGAGGACTAGGAGGAACGGTAGTAGAAGAAGCCAAAGTAGGAGAAGAAGTCGAATGAGAGCAAGAAAAATGAGAAGAAGTGGCTAACTCAGGATACTTATGCTGCAAGGTAGTAGCCAAGGAGATAGCATCCGAGAGAGTAAGAGGCCGAAAAGATGAAACATCATATCGTAAGGTGTCTCTAAGACCGGCAATAAAACGTGAAATAAGCTCTGTAGGATGAAGATCAGTAAAAAGGTAGGAAAGCTCAATAAACTGATCAATATAAGCAGTCAAATCACTAGTATGGCGAAGGCTATGAAACAGATCACGTTGGCAAACCAACCACTGTGGGTCAATCATAGCCATATGAAGATCATGACGAAAAGTGGGCCATATATGTAACCCCTCACGAGTAGGCTCAGAGCGATAAACATGCCACCAAGTCTGAGCTCTACCATCTAAATGTAATGCGGCCAACTGCACTTTCTGGGTTTCAGTCTTGGGATATATAAGAAAATAGGTCTCTAATATAGAGAACCAATTTTCCAAGATATTCCCGTCAGACGAACCAGAATAAGTAGTAAGCTGGATGCGATCACGAAAATCACGAGCAAAATGGGGCTCAAGATTACCTGAAAAAGTAGGAGAAGGAAATCTTGGTGGTGCGTAGGGAAATGCAGGTGGTGGTACAGAAGACCCGAAAGGAGACCCATAAGGACTAGCACTATATGAAGGGACACCAAACATACTACCAAAAGCACCTCCTGAAGATGAAGCAGGAGCATGCGTACTCAAAATAGGAAATAAAGGTGCTTTACCAGGACGATGAAGAATGTCTGGGGGGTTGGTATCCCCTCGTGGTAGGATAGTCTCAAGGCTAGAAAGAACACGATCAATACGACTCTCAAGATGATCCATGCGGGCATCAATATGTGTAAAACGATCATCTAAAGAGCTCTGTGGTGGGTTTTCTGATGAAGAAGTTGCCATAGGGACTAAGAAAGAGACAAAACCTGAGGGAGAGGACGTTTGTCGTCACCCCAACTTAGTCTAACTTCCAAAATCACCAAAAATGGCACAAAAACAGCCAATCAAGATGGATAATAATCAGAAAATAAGGTGCTGAGAAAATAGAATAATGGACAGCAAATGTGCAAGGCCAATAAGTAGAAGGGTTCTAACAAAATGGAAAAAGGAGGGTGTGAGGCAGCAAAATAACAAATATGAGAGGGAAATAGGGGGCTGGAAAAAGAGCAGTATGTGAACAAAAAGAGAGCAAGTAGGTGCAAAAAGGAAGTACAAATGGGCACAAGCAATATCTGGGTGGTTGCTGATCCGTTGTCCAATCAGTAGTCCCAACAAAGAGAGGTAAAAGCTGAAGATATGACAGAATAGATGCGCCAACCAGCCACCAATCCGAATCCTCAACTCGCGCCAAATAAGCTGAAAAAAGTGCTGAAAGAGGGAGCCAGACAGCCGACAAATAATCAGCAAAATGAGCAGCAAGTCGATGGAGAAATCCGTCGAGAATGGTGAGATAATAGGGCGCTGGGCAACAACTACCAAGATCCACAATATGCTGAAAAATAGACTGGAAAGGGTGCTGAAGTAAGGTGCCGATCAGCCTCCAATCCATAGCAAAAACGGACAGCAAGTCGGTGAAAAGAACCGCTAAAAATGAGACGGTAGTAGGGCGCTGGACAGCCTCCAATCAATATAAAAAATGGATAGCAAGTCGGTGACGAAAAGTGTCGAAAATGATGAGGTAGTAGGGCGCTGGGCAATAGCTACCAAATCTGCAAAAACAATGAAAATCTATCGAAAAAATCGACGAAAGTGATGGGTTACCGCTGAAAAATGAGATGGTAGTAGTGCGCTGGACAGCCTCCAATCAATATAAAAAATGGACAGCAAATCGGTGACAAAGTGTCGAAAATGACGAGGTAGTAGGGCGCTGGGCAATAGCTACCAAATCTGCAAAAACAATGAAAATCTGCCGAAAAAATTGATGAAAGTGATGGGTTAGCAGGGCGCTGGAGAGCCTCCACCAAAACTGCAAAAAATGATGAAGAAATCGTCGAAAGTGATGGGCAGTAGGGCGCTGGACAACCACCACCAATTTGCAAAAATGACGGAGAAAAATCGATGAAAGTGATGGGTGGTAGGGCGCTGGACAGCCTCCACCAATCTGCAGGAAGGTTGACGGAGAAAAATCGATGAAAGTGATGGGTGGTAGGGCGCTGGACAGCCTCCACCAATCTACAGGAAAGTGCTCTGATACCAAGTTACAAGCTAAGATTCACTAGCTATGCTAGAAAGCAGGACTTAAGCTAGAAAGCAGGAAGAGAATGCTTAAGGAGGCTAAAAGAGGAGCAATCATCATAAACTGAATAAAGAAATACAATGGTGCCCTACTTATACCCTCTCCCTGAATCAAATGGAGGATTCAAAAAAGGGAGCGAAAAGGATTTGGAGGGAAAATAGTGCGCCCTCCCAATAGGAGGACCCCCACTCCAAATCAATGTGACCAAATCCTAAAAATATAACCAAATAGGGCCCAAGGCCAGTATACGAATAAAAAGGGCCCTTAGGCCTGCTTATGCATAATAATAATAAAAGAATGGACGCGGCGAATGTAATGAGCCAAGTCCATAACTATGGCCCAATAATCCTAACTAATTTACATGACGGTAATAATGTAAACATTAACTCAGGAGGGACTACAAAGACACCTAAACAAATTGCATTCCTTTTGTTCTAGATCGGGGTTTGGAGGTACTCCCATTAAGAACAAGAATATGGTCTTCAACGCCTTCAGGGACTTCATGCAATGTCAAGAGTTTAATTTGGATAGTCAAGCTCTTGAGATAGTTTCCTCATACTCATATATAGGCATATTATTCACTACTCCTATATTCAACATGCAACATGCAACCACTAGCCGACTTGGTCAGCCTCCTTGGTTAGTAAGTGCAATTTTGTTTTAGGTAACATATACGCGATGCAGAAGCTAAGTGCTGGTTATTCGAGGCACTAGTCACTCCCACAACCATGTATGTTGCAAAGACTTGGTGCATGAGATTTTAGGTAGCATATACATGTTGCTGTTATGGACACGCATTATAGTCCATACTTCTCTACTTTCAAAAGTATTAGCGGACACGCATTTTATATTTTCAAGTGACAGGCCTGGAAATACTATTTTACATGGTTTTCTACTTTTTGGCCCTAATTTTTGAATTTCACATTCCCTCCAAATCAATATGAAGGGAGGTAGGGTTTGTCCACTATAAATAGCCACTAAGGCTGGTCATTTGCTAGCTTTGATCATTTTGAGTCTTGGGCTTCTTGTAGGGGAGTTGTACTATTTTGGAGATCGTAGTTGGAGATCTGCCTGAGCTATCGGCGGCCGTTGATATTCATACAGTTTCTTAGTTGGAGAATGCTTTGTAAATGCTTTTTGTTGTCTTTTATGCATAGTTGATATCAAAATCTGCGAATATGTTCATAACAGACGCACAAACTAAGTGCTGGTTATTTGAGGCACTAGTCACTCCCACAACCATGTATGCTGCAAGAACTTGGTACATGAGACTCACATCAACAGACTAGGCTAGTATCACTCATCTACAGATCACCATGTTGTCATGCATCATACAGCAATTGGAGATTGTTACATCATACACCTATCTAGGTGTACTATTCATCGGCCCCTTACTCACTTTTCGCTCTACTGCTCTATCTCGCTTGCGTAAGGGGCATGATGCAGCCTTGGTACATATGGAGAGAGTGTGTACTACTTACCATATTCATGATCCTGCTTCTAGAGACCACCTTTTCTCTACAATGGTCTCACCAGTGGCTATGCACTCGGCGGAGGTTTGGTGCCCAGGGATATCTCAGGGTACTTGGAGAGACATCACTCGCCTGCAGATCACCATGTTAGGGAGGATGATTCGTGCGAAGCCATCAGTTCCTCATGAGATTCTTTTAGCGGAGTTCGCCTCACTCCCCATGGTGGTAGAGGCTTTAGGGTTTAGGGTTTACCAGAGCTCCTCGATCACAGCTCACAGCTTCTATGGGTATCAGACGCTTTTTTCGAGATTGATATTTATCCTTTTACTTTCCTCAGCAGAGCAGGCGGTTAAGCTCTTGCACCTATACCCTCTTCAGAGCTGGAGGTTAAGCTCTTGTATATTTGCTTTTATATGCTCATTCTGTATTATGTGCCCTTGGGCACCCAACAGACATTAATACAATTTCTTTCTTTCTTTCTTTCTTTCTCTCTTTCTCTCTCTCTCTCTCTCTCTCTCTCTCTCTCTCTCTCTCTCTCTCTCTCAGCTATGGTGGCGCCCTCCTAGCTGCGATCTGTTTGCTGTCAGCGCTCCACCACATGGCTCCACGCACGCGAGGGGGAGGTAACTCCCCCCACTCTCCTCCACGCTCAGCTGCTGGCTCCACCGGAGATCCGCTTCTTTCAGCTGTCTCCACCGCACCTAGCTACCTGTCCGCAGATGGCCCTAACCTGTCCGCTGCTGCCATCGCCCCACCACACAGCTCCGCTGCTGGCCCTAACCTATCCGCTGTTGCCATCGCTCCAACACCTAGCTCCGCCGTTGCTCCAGCACACAGCTCCGCTGCTGCCACCGCTCCACCTCAGGGCTCCATCGCATTTCCTAACCTGTCCGCTGCTGGCTCCACCTCAGAATCAGCTCTGACAGCACTTTCCAGCGCAGATCCTCTTGCTTCTACATCTGAACCTACCTCCGAATCTGTTTTTGAACTATCTACCGTACCTACCGCATCTGCTGCCGGAATTTCCACGACGATTACAAATCCGCTTGTTGATTATACCCCTTCTAAACCTACTGAAGGCCTCTTTGCTTATGACCTCAGCTTCATCCAGCAAGAAATCCTCGGCCTTAAGAGACAATTACACTTTTTCGAAACGGAGAATGGCAAGCTGGTTCGGGATCTCTGTCGTGTTAATGAGCGAATGGAGCGGCTTGAACAAGAAAATGTGTTTCTCAAGCAACAATTTGCAGAAAATAGTGTCTCGGAGGAAACTTCAAATAAAATATCTTGCTTGGAAAAACATGTTCAAGAGACAAAAACGTGGGCAGCTCTTTTCAAATTGGACGACATGGGCAGCAAACTCTCATCGCTTGAAAAACAGGTTGAAGAGACTGCTTCAATCCTCAAGTAAACAGTCTTGCAGAAAGGCACCAAGCCTAGCACCCCCATCTCCTCCGTCATCTCAGCCACCATTTCGGAAGAGAGGTCAAGGGAGCAAAAGGCCCACAACATCAGGGTTCGTGGGATACCGGACACACAAGATGCCATTGCCGAAGCCATGAGATTTTTCGAGACCACTCTAGGACATATGACAGATGGGCGAGATACAGCTTGGAGGACCACCAGAGATGCAGCTACACTCATTATCCGTTTCACTTCTCTAGAGAGTCGCCGAGATGCTTTGCGGTGCAGAGCTAAGCTTCGTGGCACCACTATCTATATGGATGACGACCTCACATATATCCAGGTGGAGGAGAGGCGTAAGGCCTTTCAAGCAGCCCGTGAGTCTGGCAGACGAGTTATTTATTGAGATGGACGAGTGCGCTTTCTTGATAGTGCACCTAGTAGATCCCAGTGCTAGGGATTTGGGGTGCCTGGGGGTGGGAGCACCCCGGGGCCCCATCCACACCACCTTCGGATAGGAGTGTGGAATTGTGCTGGCATACACTCATCTTCTGTGGCAGGGGACCTTGTTGATTTTATTACAGGTAGAGATATATTATTCTTCATGGAGACACACGAGTTCCCGGAGCGAGAACTTCCTTCTTTTCCTGGATACAGATGGGACTCAGTAGAGACTAGATCTGCTAGTGGACGAGGTTCAGGTGGGGTCGCCTGCTTGTATAGAGAGGCTCTTCATTCGAGTATTGACTTCATCCGACATGACGTGCAGGCCCGCTACATATGGACTCACATCGTGGGTCAGGATATTGGCTTGGATAGAGATCTTTTCATTGCAGCATGTTACTTTTCACCGGAGTCCTCGTCTTTTGCTGAGGGTATGGGATCTCCATATCATGCCTCTCACCAGACATTATCAGATTCTCAGAGCGGGGGCATATTCCCCTCACAAGGGATTTTAATGCTCGGACATCTTCAAGACGGACAGAGTTCTTCGACATCACTGATCAGCTACGTGTTTGTGCCCTGGACAGTGATATGCTTGGAGTTATCAGGACCTTCGCGGACAGTTTGGGACCTACTACTTCATATGGTGAGCACTTATTGCAGTTTGGAGAGGCACATGAGCTAGCCATTTATAATGGCTTATCCTGCTGGCCACATTCAGACAGTTATACATGCCACCCTCACAGTGGAGGACATAAATAGTGTCGACACCCAGGCTGATTTTCTCACCACCTCTCTCCACACGGCCGCATCATTAACCCTCCCCACAAAACCCCACCCCAGAAAGACCCGACGCACACCTCGACCACTACACCCTCCTTGGTACGATACCGAGTGTCGTTCTCTTCATCAGTCAGTAACCTACTCACGCATCCACACCCCACATCTGCTTCGATCTTCCCGACGCTCCTACCATCGTGCTCGCCGTAAGAAGCGTTCCCATGATGATTCTGAAGGGAAACGCCTCATTGACCTTCTTTTCAGCTCTTCTTCGGGAGCTTTTTGGCGTGAGTTCATTCCTCGCTCTCCACCACCTCTCCTGAAGGACCTCCGCATTTCGACTAATTATGCTACTAGCCTGTACACGATCCCTACCGACTCACCTATCTCCATATCTCCACGGCCATCTGAGTTCTCCTTCTTCACATCTGACATGGTACTTGCAGCCATTAAGAAGATGTATTGTTGCTTCACCCCCCTCCGCTCCGCCTACTGCTCCCCCCCCCCCTCTTCCGCTCCACCTCCCTCCGCTCCATCTGCTGCCCACCCATCCTCCGCTCCACCTCCCTCCGCTCCATCTGATGCCCACCAACACCATCCTCTGTCCATTGTCCACCAACTGCCCTCCTCAGCTCCACTTGCTACCCTGCCCTCCCCTTCTTTCGCTCCACCTGTTGCCCACTCGCCCTCCTCTGATCTACCTAATGCCCTGCCCTACCCATCTGTTGCTCCGCCGTCCTCCTCCGCCCCACCTGCTGCCCTGTCCTGCCCACCTGCTGCCCCTTCTCTCCACTCCCCCTCCACATGCCATCCTGCTACTGAGCAACAGGTCCCTCCTGCTGCGCAACCGACACCTGCCCCCACTGCTACGCAACAGCAATCCCACTCGAACCCTCCCTCATCCCCTGTCCCTTCGACTCCCATCTCTACCAACGCTGCTCCAGACACCCCCTTCTTGTCTCATGCCAACTACACCTCCTCCAAATCCTTCGAGAATTTCCTAGCCTACCAACTGAAAGAATTGAAGATAGATGTGCAAACTCTGAAACTGGAAATCATCCACCTACGCACAGAGAACCAACAGCTCCGGACAGAAATGGAAAATAAATATGCTTCCCAGCCAGAAGAAAAGACAAAGATGAAGATTCAAGATCTGGAACAACGACTGAACCAACACAAAAAATCGACGAACACATGGGCTTCTATCATCACCAAGAACAAAGCTACCAGTCCACCTTGGACAGCCGATGACGGAAGTAAGTCTCCCCCTTTTTCATCATTCATTTCCGCTACTCTTACGGAAGAGAAACTTCGAGATTCCAAGGCTCTCAATATTAGGGTACGAGGCATCGTGGACACCCAAAATGCCGTTGACGAAGCAAAAAAAAATTTATGCACTACCCTAGGACACAATGCAGATGGTTTGGATACAGCATGGCGTACTAGGAAAGACACCACTACCTTGGTCCTCCGCTTCACGTCACATGCATATCGTAAGGCAACCTTGCGGAAAAGAACCAAATTGAGAGACACCAAAATCTTCATGGATGATGACCTTACCTATATCCAAGTTGAAGAGAGACGCCAAGCACTCCAAAGCGCCAAAGCGACCGGAAGACGAGCAATCTATCGTGATGGAGTTGTTCGGTACCTCGATGGTCCTACATCCGGAAACAACCTATAGGAAATTGGGGTCCCCGAGCATGGGAGCATCCCGGGACCCCCTCCACACCACCTACATCTTGGAATATGGAACTGTAATGGCATACACTCATCATCCACGGCTGGAGATCTTACCGACTTCATCACAGACAGAGATATATTATTTTTTATGGAGATACATGAGAGCCCAGAGAGAGGACTACCCACATTTGCAGGTTACAGATGGGATTCAGTTTATAGGACAGAGACTCGATCAGCGAGTGGCAGAGGTTCGGGTGGAGTTGCATGATTTTATCGAGGCACAGGGCGAGCTATCGGTTTAGATAGGGATCTCTTCATTGCTGCCTGCTACTTCCCTCCAGAGTCCTCCTCCTTTGCAGACGGCTCTGGCTCTCCTTATACTGATCTCTCCGCTGACATTGTCAGATTTACAGATCGGGGTTATGTCCTTCTCACTGGCGACTTTAATGCCAGGACTGCTACCAGACAGGTGGCTTTCCACGACACTGATGACATATTACGTACACGAGCTATTTATTGTGAGGACATTGGCATCACTAGGAGCTCAGAGGATATCATGGGCCCTATCACGAGTTATGGAGAGTACCTTCTACAGATGGGTGAGGCTCACGAGTTGGCCATTTACAATGGCTTGGCTTGCTGGCCACATTCTAGCAGATTCACTTGCCATCCACATAGCGGAGGACACAGTGTTGTCGACTATCTCATGGGGTCACCAGCTTTTATCCCACTTATATCTGTTTTCCACATTCTTCCCACTACCCTTTCCGATCACTCCTTCCTATCTTTCAGTATGGGCTCCATCCCGACTTCCCAACCACTCATTATTCCACCCATCTCTCGTGCACCCAAATACACCTTTGATCGCTCTCACATCAAGACATACCAGGACGCCGTCAGTTCATCTCTTTGTCATTTCCCCCACCACACGTCGTTGGAGACACAAGCTATCTTCCTTACCACGTCACTACATACCGCTGCAGCATTTTCCTTTCCCTCCAAACCACATCGACGCCCACCCACTCCGTCACACCCTATCCGACCTCCCTGGTTTGACGCCGAATGTCGTATCCTCCATCTCCAAGTTACCCAAGCTAGATTGCATAATACACACCTTCCTGCAACTCGTCAATCTTTCCATTATGCCCTCCGACGGAAGAAACGGACGTATGAAACTCAAAAAGGGAAAAACTTAGTCGATTCCCTTTGCAGTTCCTCATCTGGTGCCTTCTGGAGAGAATTCATCCCCCGTGCCCCACCTCCTCCCCTCACTGACCTCCATACCTGGACTACATATGCCACTACCTTATATACTGTACCCACGGACACACCCGTCTCCATTTCTCCCCGACCGACTACTTTCACTTTCTTCACCCGGGACATGGTCTTGACCGCCATCAAAGAACTATTAATCCATGCTGCAGATATACTTTCACCGATCCTAGCCACTTTGCTTAATCAAGCAGTTGTCTCCGCCTTCCCTTCCTCCTGGTGCACCAACATCATCCACCCCATTCATAAAACTGGTGACCCCATGGACCCTGGAAACTATCGCACCATTATGATTGGACAAATCATTGCTAAGTTATATGGCACCATCCTACAGTCAACAGTCAGTTCTAAGGCAGAGTCTAGGAGATTACATGCATTGGGCTAGGCAGGTTTCAGAGCACACTACTCCACCACAGATCATATCTTCACCCTTCGGGCCATTATTGAGGAGGCTAGACACAGAAGAGAACGGGTCTACTGTTGTTTTGTTGACTTCAGGAAAGCCTTCGACTCTGTTCCACGATCCCTTCTCATTCAGCGTCTACGTGATCTTGGTTTTTCTACTGACATGATCTTGGCAGTGATGACACTATATGAGAGAGTCCTTGGATGTTTTCGGAGTGATACCGGCACTCAGACCACATCTGGAGCACTATTGGCGTGAAACAGGGTTGTTCTCTATCCCCAACCCTATTTGGACTATATATTGACGAGCTTGAGAGAGTTATTGAGGGATGCGGTGGCACAGGTTGCAGGCTTGGGAGCATCTTGATTGCTATACTTTTATATGCAGATGACGTGGTCCTCCTATCTTCTTCCAGAGAGGGATTACAGCGACAGCTGGACAGCCTTCATGCCTTCTGCAGTAGATGGGGATTGGGGGTTAACATATTGAAAACGACAGTTATGGTTTTCAACACATCGAGAGCTTTTATGCAGCACCAGGAACTCATCTTTGATAGGCAACCCTTGGAGGTCGTATCTTCTTACACTTACCTTGGCGTGCTTTTTACAGGTCCTATCTTTGGCATGCGACAGGCAGCCTCCGCCAGACTTGGTAAGGGTCACGCCTCCCTTGTCCAGTTAGAGCGCTTCTATTTCAGACGGTTTATTCGGGATGCCCCGAGTAAATGTCAGCTTTTTGATACTCTCGTTACTCCCACAGCCCTATATGCAGCAGAGGTATGGTGTGCAGGTCTTACACTTCGGATTGGGCCAGTACTTCACGACTGCAGGTTCTCATGCTATCTCGTATGATACGGGCTAAGCCATCTGTCCCACATCAGATTATCCTGACAGAGGTCGCGGTCCCTCCCATTCAGCTATCCGCCATCTTCCAGCTTATTCTATATATTCAGCGTATTATGACGTTACCCACTGATGAGCAGAGATACACACAGACGGCACTTTCCTCCTCGCGAGACCTTTATGATCAGGGGCATCGACTATCATGGTTCTCTCAGGCCTCCCGGATGCTGGATACACTTGGGATTTCTATCACAGACCTTCCATCGGGCACCCATGAGTATATCAGACGCTTTCTCTATAGAGCATACCTGAGCTGGACATGGCAGGGACAGCTCGGGGTCAAACCCGACTATTAAAGGACACACTTTTTGGAGCTAGACACAGTTGGATTTCCAGTTTTACCACACTATCTCACCGTGAGGGCTATCTCATTGGCTCCGATTTATTCTGGGCCAGTTCCGAGTGTCCTCACACCAGTTGGCGATTGAGACTGGACGCTTCCAGGGTACCCCACGTGAGGAGCGTTTTTGTCAGTTATGTTCATTATCTATGGTTGAGACAGAGGGGCATTTCCTTTTCACATGTCCAGCTTACTATGAGATTAGAGGACGATATCATTGCCTTTTTCGTCAGACACCAGTTACATTACGATCCCTCATCTCATATGAGGACCCTAGATGTGTGGCACTTATGATACGTGAGATGTCCCTCCTGCGTCAGGACCTATGTCAGACAGCTCAGCACACCTATCCAGACTCACAGTCTCAGATTACATCCTTCTTCTCTCGCCGGAGATCACGTTCTGATGCAGACATGACTGACAGCGATTGCGACGACATTCCCAGACCTAGGATGCAGAGACGACGCATCACCCAGCCTCAGGCGGTCACGAGAGTTACACGCCCTACCAGACCTCTTACACAGAGACACACTATACATGCTCCTGTTCACAGGCGACGTCAACGGGCTCCACCTACTAAACCCATCTCTATCCGTAATGTGTGTGATATACTCCTCAGCAAGTAACCAGATAGTATGGGGTAGCCAGCTGGATCAAGAGATAGAAAATGTGTACGATAGAAATCACTCTTGGTCCCCAATGGACCCTGCCAGGTGATATGAAGATATGATCTGTAGAGGAGGCCTCTGATGTACTGATGAGTGCCCGCAGGTAGGTCAGTGATCTGGATACCCAATGTGGAGAGGAGACCACAAGCCTGAGAATACCATGAGAAAAGGTGTCCCTCTGAGTGTAGGCATCGGGATGAGGATAGGGCCGCAACAGCATAGTGTGTACCCTCGTCCTGAAGATCATCCAACCTCTGTATAAAAGTCACAATATGGAATAAGGCCTCAATCTGAATGGGGGGGGCTGCGAACTCCGCCAGTATAATCTAGTGTGGTACTGAGGGCTTAGCCCGTATCATACCGGAGAGCAAACGAATCTGGAGCCGGGAGATATATGTCCAATCAGTAGCTGTCAGACCAGTACTCCATATCTCGGAAGCATACATAGCTAAGGGCACAACCATAGTGTCAAAGAGTCGGCACTTACTGGTCGCATCTCTGATGTGTGAAGTGAAGCAAAGTCTCTCCAAATCTACCAGCGAGGCATAGCCCTTCCGTACCTGAAAAATAGCTGCATGTCTCATGCTGAACATGGGCCCCAAGAATAGTACCCCTAGATATGTATATGAATCAACAACCTCCAGTGGATGACCATCCCATAGAAGCTCCTGCCGCATCATGAAAGACCTAGAGGTGTTGAACACCATGACCTTAGTCTTGCCACATTCACTGACAAACCCCACCATGTGCAGAAAGAAAGAAGAGCGTCTAAGTGCCGTTGCAAACCCTCTCTCGTCCGTGAAAGCAAAACCACATCATCAGCATACAGGAGGATAGCAATAATGAGGTCGCCCAATGTACATCCCTCCCCTCCATCTCTCTGTATAACGTGCTCCAGCTCGTCAATGTAAAGACCAAAAAGTGTAGGAGAGAGTGGACATCCGTGTTTGACCCCAATAGTACTAACCACCTCCGGTGAAATAGCTCCTGATAGTCGGACCCTGCCAACCACACGCTTGTACAATGCTACTACTGCCTGTATAGCATCCTCCTGAAAGCCCTGATCGTGAAGTATCTGTATCAATAGATACCTAGGCACAGAATCAAAGGCCTTGCGAAAATCCACAAAGCAACAGTATACACGTTCCCTCTTGGCCTTAGCCTCCTCAATAATGGACCTCAAAGTAAAGATATGATCCGATGTAGTATATCCCGATCTGAAACCCGCCTGTCCAATGGCATAAAGTGATCTGGCATTCATCTATGTACTAATCTCTGACTGTAGGATAGAACCATAGACTTTGGCGAAGAGGTGGCTGATCATAATGGTGCGGTAGTTGTCAACTTTCATGGGGTCCCCGCCTTTATGGATAGGGTGAATGAGGTTTGTGGACCATGGAGATGGAAAATCAGAGGTGACAGCTCGGCTGAAAAGAATGGAGAGGAAGGGTGAGAGGATGTCTCACAGAGAGAGAGAGAGAGAGAGAGAGAGAGAGAGAGAGAGAGAGAAAGAAAGAAAGAAAGATTTATTAACGTCTTTTCCATGCCAAAGGCGTATAAGACGAACAAGTACATCAACTAAGTTGGACACAAGACGGATCAGTGCCGTCAAAGCAGAAAAAAACAAACTAACTAACTATGAAGAGAGTCATATAGCCAGGATTATATGGTACGTAGAACATTTACATGTTCAACTGGACATCTCTTGATTTCTCTATCTCAAAATTATCATTAACTACAGGCTTTCGATCTACCAGTCTGATAATACCATCACGATAGATAAGTCGTTTGCCAGTTGATAGAGCTTCTTGTCTTGCCTTCTTACGTTCTTGAACTTGGATGAAGGTAAGATCTTCGTCCAGGTAGATTTTGGTTTCCCGCAATTTGAATCTCATCCCAAGAACTTCACGCCGGTGGGACATAGATGTGAAGCGGATGACAAGAGTATCCAGGTCCTTCTTAGGTCGCCAGGCAGTTTCCATTCCTTTGCGATGGTGTTGAAGATCTCCTTCCAAAAATTTCTCAGCTTCTGCAACAGCATTTTGAGAGTTCGGAATACCTCTAACACAAACATTGAGAGCTTTATGCTCTCGCAGACGACTCTCAGTGAACGTGGCTGAGATAAGCGAAGGTGAATTAGAATTAGAATTAGAATTATTATTATTAACGTCTTTTGGTACCCAAAGGTACATAAGACAAAAGAGAATACAAAAGGTGAGGAGCATTGTCCGCATACGGACTTATGTACTAGTAAACAGAAAAGAAGACAAGAAACTAGCATATCTATCTCGCTATTTTTAAGAAGAAGTATCCAAGCTTGACCACCAGCTTGCGAGGGTACAATGCAAGAGCTTAACCACCTGCTCTGCGGAGAAGACTAGCTATGAGTAAGCTGAAAATAATGAGTGATAGTAGTAGTGGAGCGTGTTGTAGACTGGCGAGAAGCCCGTGAGGATCTCGTGAATCGGGAACTAGCAAAAGTATGTGAGACTCTCTGTGTCTTCGATCTCCGACTACGCCCCCTGATCTCGTAATATACTGGACAGCGAAAGATGAAATGGAACTCATCCTCTATCTCATGAAGAGAACAAAGCTGACATATCCTCTGTAATCTGGGAGTGTCCGTGTATCTACCCGTCTCAATAGCCAGTTGATGAGAAGAGACTTGGAGCTGTCCCATACGATACCGTAGAACAAAAGATAATGGTTGTGTAAGATATGCTGGAAGGACAAGAGTACCCGTAATATCCAAACGTAGTAGAAAGAAAAAATGTATTAATGTCTGTTGAGTGCCCAAAGGTGCATAAGACAGAATGAATAAGTACATGTCTCGTAGGATTACTGTCCATGTCGGACAACATAATAAAAAATGCTAGTCTAAATGGAAAAGACAATATAGAACTCTCTCGAGCTAGGAAAAGACATAGCCAATATAGAATCATAAAATGCATAAAAGAGCAGATACACAAGAGCTTAACCTCCAGCTCTGAAGAGGGTACAGGTGCAAGAGCTTAACTGCCTGCTCTGCTGAGGAATGTAAAAGGATAAATATCAATCTCGAAAAAAGCGTCTGATACCCATAGCAGCTGTGGGCTATGATCAAGGAGCTCTGGTAGCTCTAGAGGCGCGCGTAGATCTGGCAACAGGTGGTGGCTGAGCACGTTGGGCCTTCGCCCTCACCGGTATGACTGCCTCATCATCTGATAGGTCATCGCGCTCCCGCTTCTGAAAGATGTTAGTAATGAGATGCTGGCTAGAATCAGTAATACTCTCCGATGGTAGCAAAGAGGCTCTCAACATAAGCATCTCTCGTAGTAAAAGGCCGACACATCTGGGATCTTGATACTCCAAAAATGTACTGAGGGTAATAGGGGTGTTACGATATAAACAGTGATATCGGCCACGTATCTCATAGTATGTAGTGCATATGAAGATAAAACAAAACTCATCCTCCACTACACCCAATGTGCATACCTGGCATATCCGATGCTCTCTCAAAATGCCTGAATATCTGCCTATCTCAATAGCAAGCTGATGCGAAGAGACTCGTAACTGTCCCAATCTGTATCGGAGCCCAAAAGAAAGAGGAAGAGAGAGATATAAAGGTCTAACAGGGAGTCCCAAACTATCTCTGCGTAAGATATGTGTGCCATAGAAGGTAAGCTTGACTCTCTCATGGTCAGGACGATCCCATACTATGTGACAATATCTCCGATACAGTTGTTGTCTGATAAATGTATGAGTTCCCTGCGGGAGATCCAGCATCGAGAAGCCCCATGACTGAAAGAAAGCCACCACATCACCATACCAAGAAGACCTAGCCTGCTGTCCAGCTATAGTCTGAGAAGAAGTAAGCGCTGCCATCACGTATCTGTGAGTATCCATGGTCTCAAGTCGATGTAGAAAGGTAACAATCTGAAACATAGCCTCTACCACCATGGGGAGTGAGGCGAACTCCGCTAAAAGAATCTCATGAGGAACTGACGGCTTCGCACGAATCATCCTCCCTAACATGGTGATCTGCAGACGAGTGATGTCTCCAAGTACCTTGAGATATCCCTGGGCACCAGACCTCCGCCGAGTGCATAGCCACTGGTGAGACTACTGTAGAGAAAAGGTAGTCTCTGGTAGCAGGATAATGAATATGGTAAGTAGTACAAACTCTCTCCATATGTACCAAGGCAGCATGCCCCTTACGCAGGCGAGAGAGAGCAGTAGAGCGAAAAGTGAGTAAGGGGCCGGTGAATAATACACCTAGATAGGTGTATGATGTAACAATCTCCAGCTGTTGTCCATCATAATAAAAAGCGTCATCTCTCATGTGATGCCGATTTGTGTTAAACACCATAACTTTGGTCTTAGCAATATTCACCGTCAAGCCCCACACTAAGCAAAAACCATATAGAGCATCAAGATGTCGCTGTAATCCAGAGGCTGTAGAGGATAGCAATGCCACATCATCCGCATACAGTAGGATAGGAATAATAACATCAGCAAGTGGACATCCATCACCCCCCCTCCTCCTTGACTCCAACTGTGCTCTGGATAAAAGGCGACCAGCTACTGCCATCTCTAAAACGTGCTAAAACCCTCTCATATAAGGCGCTGATAGCCATAATGATATCCCGTGAGAAGCCAAGTGAAGATAAGCGCTGAAGTAGCAAGTGCCGTGGAACTGAGTCAAAGGCCTTGCGGAAATCCACAAAGCAGCAGTATACTCTCTGTCTCCGATGTCGAGCCTCCTCTATGATGCAGCGTAGGACAAATGCATGATCAATAGTAGAGTATCCGGGTCTAAAGCCAGCCTGTCCAAGAGCAAATAACTCATCTGATTCTGCCTAGGATCCAAACATAGACTGCAGAACTGAGCCATAAAGCTTCGCCATCGTGTGACTGATCATGAGAGTGCGATAGTTATCCACGTTCATTTGATCACTAGCCTTGAGAATGGGATGGAGAAGGTTCGTGCACCAGTTGGTGGGGAAGCCCAAGGTAACAGCCAAGTTAAAAGTGTGGGCAATGTAAGGAGAGAGAAGCTAGAAGACAGGTTTGAGGAAGTCCGTGTTAAGAGAGTCGACGTCCTTCGCTTTATGGGATTGGGCTTTACAAATCGCGAATTCAATTTGGTCAGAGGTAAAAAGAGAGAATGTAGCGGGTCGAGTGATAGGGATAGGCGGAGCATCTGTAGTGTATAAGCAAGTAGCATACTCCACCCAAGAGTCAATATCAATAGGTGAAAGTAAGGAAGATTTCTTAGAAAAGATTTTCCAGAAATGAGAGGAGGAAGAGAAAAGGGAGTCTATAAGTTTCTAACCATCTCTTGTTAGAGAGTCTCTTTTCTTTTTATTAACTACATGACAATATTGCTTTTGTACGTGCACTAAAAGATCAGGAGAGTGATGCATGGCGTATACCACCTGCTTATGTAAGGCGTGGCAATCATGGTCGGTTATAGGTCTTTCGATGAGTGGGATATGTCTTAGGGGGAAAGGCCTGGGTGGCGGCTTGTATAAGGGAGAGCGACAAGAAGCTGGCCCGTTGCTCAATAGGAGAGGAGAAGGGAAAATCTTGCAAAAGAGACTTGAGCGCGACTATGTAGCGTGGGAGGAGATGTGTACGAAAAGAAAAGTGAGAGAAGAAAGAAAGAAAGTAAGAAAGAAAGAAAGAAAGCTTTATTAATGTCTTTTCCATGCCAAAAGGCACATAAGACCAATAAGAGTACATGTCAAGTATGTGGTAACCCTGGGAGCGTATATAAACGTCTCCAAGAAAGAAAACTATGCATAAAAGATGAACAATATAACAGTAAACTATAAATTGTCCATAAGTGGGAGCAAAAATAGCTACTCAGTGTAGAAACATATCATCTAGTACTACTGCTGAAGAAGGATGTAATAAGAGTTGTAGCAGGAGGTAGTATGGATCGTCGTCGTCGCTATCGTCGTCTAGTATAATGAGACCGGTGTGCTCTCATAACAGGGTGGGTAGTGCGGGATGCCACATGACCGTGAGTGACGCACTGTCTCCGAGATCTGTGAGGGGGTGTATCATCGTCATCATCATCTAACTCGGGGTCTCGGCGTGGTCGTCTCCTGAAGAAGAATGATGTAATCTGAGCCTAAGAGCTAGAACGTGGCTGGTGAACTGACTGGTACATATCCTGTCGCAGCAAGACCATCTCACATATCATGAGTGCAACACCGCGAGGATCCTCATATGCAATAAGTGATCTGAGTGTGGTAGGCATGTCCCGGAACAGGCAGTGGTATCTCCCTCTGATCGCATAGTATATGGGGCATCTAAAGATGCAGTGCTCCTCGGACTCTACCTCATGTAAAGAACATAGCTGGCACAATCTCTCGTCTCGTGATGTACCCTGGAATCTACCAGTCTCGATAGCCAACTGGTGAGAGGAGACTCTGAACTGTCCCAAGGTGAAGCAGAGACTATGTGATAGTCCTGAAGACAAATATCGAGGTAAGACTGGGAGTCCAGCGGCATCCTGCTCCAGAAAGTGTATCCAGTAGTGATCAAGCTTAACCCCTAATTGGCGTCGCCAAGTACGGTCAAGATATGCTTTGTATAAAAACTGTCTAATGTACTGGTGTGTGCCCAATGGGAGATCCATGATATCGATACCGAATGTCTCCATGAGGAAGTGTGATGCCTGGGAGAACCATGACAACCGGTACCCCTGAGTCTGAAGATGGTGTGAGGACATGAGTGCAAGTTGTGTGTATCTCTGCTCTGTATCAGGAAGTGCCCGACCCCCCCTGGTTTGTATGAACATGAGCATGTGTAGTAGTACGTCTTTGTGTATGATGTTTGGTGATCCTGGCGATAACGTGATGATGGGAAGTACATTGTCTCTGATCTCTATGAGCATGTAAGCGGCTATCATCCTCATCGTCGTCGTAATCCTCATCCTCAGGCACTAAATCACGCGATCTCCGTCTTGTAAAGAAGGAAGTAATCAATGGCTGTGAGGTAAAATGCTAGGATGTCCCGTATAGATCTCTCCGCAATATAAACATCTCGCGTACCATCAGAGCGACACATTGTGGGTCCGCATAGGCTATGAGAGGCGTAGAGTGGTAGGCCTGTCTCGAAACAAGCAGTGATAACGCCCTCTGATCTCATATTATACCGGGCATCTGAAGATAAAATGCTCCTCAGACTCCACCTCTCCTAGAGAGCATAACTGACAAATCCGCACATCCAGTGACACCTTCACAGCATACCATCCACCATTTCTTCCAGGCTGATAGGCGTCATGATATATGATTCCAGGCTGTTGGACCCTGACTGGGCCAACCATCTTTATGCATTGTATTTGCAGTTATAGTTTTATAGATGATTGAGCTTTAAGCTCCTATGTGCACACTTGACATGTACCTTTTCTTAGTCCTATGTACCTTAGGGTATTCAAGGACATTAATAAAAATCTTTCTTTCTTTCTTTCTTTCTTTCTCACATCTTCCTTCTCTCCATCGCCAGGCCTCCCTCCCTCTCATGGCCAGGCGCACAAGGGGGAGCCCACACTCCCCCGATCCACCCCCGCCCCCCCAACGATTCCCACCCTCACTCTCTCCCCTGTTGCTGCTACTGCGCAGCAGCTCTTTACTGCTGTTGCACAGCAGCTAGCCAGTAATGCTGCGCAGCAACATCAGCCATCTTCCAATGCTACTGCGCAGCCTCCACCTCCACCCTCCTGCATCCTTCACCACCCTCCCTTCTCCCTCTACAACTGGCCCTTCTTCTTCTTCCTCTTTCCCCTCCAATTTATCTATTTGCAATCTGATCTACCCTTCTTCCCATGAACCTTACATACCTACTAAAGCATTTGAGTCCTATATTGTAGCCAATATCAGTGTGTTATTGCAAGATTTTCTACACCAGAATCGTCAGCTAAACTCAAAGACTTGGAAGCCAAGATCGAGCAACAAAAGGAGCAAGCCATATCTTGGACAGCCATACTTAAGAAGGGAGTAAGCCTACCGCAGCTATTTCCTCAGTTATTTCAGCCACTCTTACAGAGAGACTTCACAAAAATAAAGCTCTCAATATTAGAGTGCGTGGTGTTGTGGACACTCGGAATGCTATTGAAGAAGCAAAGCGTTTTCTTGACACCTTTTGTTATTAGCAGCTATTAGCAGTTACACTTCATAAATGTTTTCTTTAATGTTAATGGATACGTTTCACACGCTCCTATTTGCAACACACACTTGAAATGTACTCTATGTCTTATATGCCTTTTGGCATGGAAAATACATTAATAAAGCTTTCTTTCTTCTTTGTCACTCATGAAACAACCTAATATTTGAGAAATGAAGCCATTACTTTACCTTAAAAATTTTCAAGTTACTGGAATTGATACAAAAGCCAGTTCAAGATTCCATTGCTCATACTCAATAGTTTATCGCAAAATCCAAGCTACAAAACAAAGAGACGTGCACTTACAAGTAAACTCACAAAATTTATATATATATATATATATATATATATATATGGCAGCCTTCAAATGCTTGTGAAAGCCTCCAGAAGCTCAAAGGATCTGGATAAAGAACTTGATATGTGCATGTCCTGAATCACACAAGCACACGCATCAACTGTAGATAAAAAGATCTAGAAGTATTACACTCAGATCTGCTACAACTGGGAAAAGCCATAACTTCAACTTGAAATAAGGATTGGATAACTTACAGTAGATTAATTAATGTATGATCCTCGTTATAATGTCCTGTCAACATTGCTCAAAGCAAGAATTCCTTTTTATTACATATTCAACAAAAAAAACAGCCATGGGAACTGCAACAATTAAGCCCCACACTCCAAGTGTATGCTCAGCAAAAACAAGTACTCCAAGCGCCAGAAGCGGGTGAAGCTTTAAATGGGCTGCAGCCAGTTCAAAGAACTAAGTTGTTAGGCAAGCTATCTTGCCCGCATTGCATCATCTTAAAAGCAGGATCCTGAATATAAGGGGATCAAAAACTCAGATAAATTTATTGATTTGCAAGTTGCATCAAACCATAGTCACCTGAATAAATCACTGGGTTCAAGACATATGCTTCAATGGCATGAATCAGGATGACCATGAGGACAACCAAGCTTAGCTGCAACAGACCAGATCTGTAGTAAAATAGAAAGATCAGAAGACACAGGAGGCCCTTAAGAAATACAAGTCATAGGTTCTATTCCTTGTGACATTCTATTCTCATCGTACTCAAAAAAGACATTGCAAATGATGATATCAGCTGGTATCAGTTCTATTCCACAAGCATATAGAATGTTATCTTCTAGTTCAAAACAGCAGATTCACAGAAATCAAAGCTGAAAGTGATCAATTGCCAATTTAAAAAATGGGGGCAGCTGATGAATAAACGGAACAAAAGAGCAGGGTACTTACTCCATGAAAGCAACAATCCCAATGGGAACGGTCGAAATTATGACTCCAGCAACTGGAACGAAAGAGCACAAGAACACTAGCAGTGATAACCATCCTACCCCGGAAACACGTAATAGAAGCATACCCAAACAGGTGAGTACTGTGTTCACAACAGCTATGGCACTTTGGGCCTGTAGAGCTTTATTGAAAATACGCCCTATCGTGGTAATCTGCAAGGCAAAAAAGAACAAGCTGCATCAAAGGACCACAGTCGAATGAGTGGTGAACCATATGAATACACAGCATACACTGCCATGAAATGCAGACATAACGCAACAAGTGAGGGGACAAGTCTCAAACCCTAAAGAGCACACACTAAACCCTTAACCCAGTTCGACAGTCAATTCCACAATATGTAAGACCAAAAATTTTAAAAATAGGCTCCATTTAGGGGAGATGTTAACGAAGTCACATACTCACCACAGGTGCAATCTCTTCATAAATGGTAGATAACCGAGACAGCTTGAGTGATTGAACTCCCTTTTTGATGGATGGCATGTCCCAAACAAGCATGAAGGAGAAAATTAAGCTCACGAGACTCTGCAATGCAAATCGACTGGTGGCAGATATTAGGGTTGCAAGCTTTACAACCATAGCGCCTGCATAATCTTTAATCAGTTGTTGAAGAATGGTAGACCGTTGAGCTCTATTGTCTGCCATAGATTCCTAACATCAAATATAGGTTCAAATCAGGCTTGAGATTCAAACAAAGACCATAGTAACAATGAACATAACCAGATCTATTTCAAACACTAAAGAGTTCGGGTTAAGAAATATACTTATTGGACTTACCAAAACAACAGTATCGGGCTGAATAAGAGCTAGAAGAAATCTTTCAAGTTGATCGGTGACTTGCTCTCCCAGTCCATTTCTAAGCTTCTCTGATAGTAATGCATAAGGGTCTTCATTTTGCTGCAAAAGAATGAGCAAATATTGTAGCAAGTTTGAAAGTCTACTGCATTCTTAGAACTATTGTAATGACCAGAGAACTCAAGAAACTATTAGATGTACTGCCAAATTTATTGGCATAAGAAAATGTTCTAGTTGATGAACGCGCTCATTGATGTACTTCAAATCTTGAAGTACTAAGTAGGCCAAAATGGTATTTTGGTCTTAAGTAGTCTGGTGCCTGTTAACTCAAAAAGTACTTGTAATTTGTGCATTAGATGCGAGGCGACACCAACAAACTACCTTACTCTCTCACTTTGGTTCATTCTTATGTGATATGGCAGAAAACCTCATGCAGGTCTAGAGTTTGTGTGTTTTCTTTCTCACTTTAAGGCTTGTGTGTTAATCTTTCAATGACATTGATTACCAATGATAGTTACAAAGACTTACACCCTGAAATTTAACAGAAACTCTGAGTCACACTACGGAACTTCATAACATATGAGAGTTACACAAACTGTGCAAATAATCGATACCAGCTATATTAGATATTTTAAAATAAACCCTTGAAAATGTCTGCCCATAAAAGCACAACCCTCAAGCAGTTTGTTGTAACCCAATATTATGCACGAGCTATTTTCATTAAGTGTTTTTCAAATGCATGGCAACCACACAATTCTGGGCAGGCACTCTAACCGGACTGTTGCCAAAACAGCCGCGGGGCCCGGACCGGTTCATAACCAAGTGCGTGCGAGAGAGAGAGAGAGAGAGAGAGAGAGAGAGAGAGAGAGAGAGAGAGAGAAAGAAAGAAAGCTTTATTAATGTCTTTTCCATGCCAAAAGGCATATAAAACTAGTTTAAGTACATGTCAAGTATGTGGTAACTGTAGGAGCGTATGAAACGTTTCCAAGATAACAGAAATACAAATCTAACTACTATAAACTGAACTGAAAACTGAAACTAAAAAGGATGCAATGATATATGAAACACATGGGAGCATATATAATGCTAATTGTCTGTCTTTCACGAATATGGTATGACACTATCACCGAATCCTGTCCCGCTGATGCTAAAAAAGGATGTAATACGGGCTGCAGCATAAGGAACTGCTGGTGGTCGATGACGTCGTCTGGGGAGATGAGGCCTCCTCCTGATAGGTCGGGTAACTCGTGCAGCAACATGAGTATGAGTGGGACACTATCTTTGACCTCTGTGGGTATGTAAGTCGTCATCTGTCTCATCCTCATCAGATACAAAGTCTCGTCCTCGTCTCCTGGAAAAGAAAGAGGTGATCTGCTGCTGAGAAATATGACTCCGTTGGGCTGTCTGACATAGGTCCTGCCATAGAATAAACATCTCTCGTAACATGAGTGCGACACATCTAGAGTCCTCGTAGGCTAGGAGGGAGCGTAGTGTGACAGGTGTGTCACGAAACAAACAGTGATATCTCCCTCTGATCTCGTAATACACAAGGCACCTAAAGATAAAGTGATCCTCCGACTCCACCTTGCCCAGGGAACAAAACTGACAAATCCACTCCTCTCTCGGGGTGCCCTGGAATCTCCCAGTCTCAATAGCCAACTGATGTGATGATACGCGGAGCTGTCTCAACGTAAATCTGAGGCTATGTGATAATCCCGAGTCCAGATAGTGTGGCAAAACAGGGAACCCTGCTGTGTCAAGCTCAATGAAATGAGTCCAGTAATAGGCGGGTTTAACACCAAGTTGTCGCCTCTAAGTGCGGTCGAGATACGCTCTATATAAAAAGCGCCTGATATACTGGTAGAGAGAGAGAGAGAAAGAAAGAAAGAAAGCTTTATTAATGTCTTTTCCATGCCAAAAGGCATATAAGACTAATGAAGTATATGTCATGTATGTGGTAACCATGGGAGCGTATAAAAAACGTCTCCAAACTGTAATAAAGAAAAACATCTAGTGCAACCTAAAATAGACACGTATGCGAGAATGTGCATAATAATAATCATATGTGTCTCGGGTAAGATGTCAAGGCTGTGCTGCATCTGCTGTGCTGCTGCTGTAAAACGATGTAATGCGAGCCACAGTATGGGAAAGCACTGGAGTCTGCCGGCGGCGTCTGTGAGTATGAGCACGTGTATGTGTGATAGTAGTAGTAGTACGCCCCTGCGTAGAATGTCTAGTAATCCTGGTGGTATCCTGATGGTGAGAGGTACACTGTCTCTGATCTCTATGAGCATGAGAGCGGCCAACATCCTCGTCGTGATTCTCATCATAATCCTCATCCTCAGGTACTAAATCATGCGATCTCCGTCTAGTAAAGAACGAAGTAATCAATGGCTGTGAGGTAAAATGTTGGGGTGTCTCGTATAGATCTCTCCGTAGTCTGGACATCTCGTGTACCATGAGAGCGACACACCGTGGGTCCTCATAAGCTATGAGAGATCGTAGAGTGGTAGGCATCTCTCGGAACAGGCAGTGATATTGTCCTCTAATCTCATAATATACAGGGCACCGAAATATAAAGTGCTCCTCAGACTCCACCTCACCTAGGGAGCAGAACTGGCAAATCCGCTCCTTTCTGGGAATACCGTGGAACCTCCCAGTCTCAATAGCTAGCTGATGAGAGGACACCCTGAGCTGCCCCAATGTGAATCTGAGGCAATGTGACAATCCCGAGTCCAAGTAGCGTGGCATGATCGGGGTCCCTGATGCATCTAGCTCCAAGAAATGAGTCCGATAGAAAGCTGGCTTAACCCCTAACTGGTTACGCCAAGTCCGCTCTAGATATGTGCGATAAAGGAAGCCTCTGATATACTGATGTGTGCCGGAGGGGAGCTCTGTGATGGAGATGCCAAATGATACAAGTAGGAGGTGAGAGGCCTGAGAGAACCATGATAGCTTGTAGCCCTGATCATGAAGACGTTGTGAGGAGGATAGTGCAACCTGTATGTATCGCCTGTCTATCTCTGGTAGCGCCTGTATCCTCTGTATATAGGTGATAAGCTGAAGAACTGCCTCGATCTGTATAGGTGGAACTGCAAACTCGGCCAGGAGAATCTCATGGGGAACAGAAGGCTTCGCTCGAATCAACCGAGCAAGCATGGTGGTCTGTAATCGTGAGAGACTGGCCCAGTGTGAAGAAGGAAGACCTACATACCATGTCTCTGCCGCATATAAAGCCGTGGGGGTAACTGTTACGAGCTCGTGACCAGTGCCGAACCCTAGAGAACACAGATAGGTCAGATACCACAGTCAGGGTCGTGTCCAGCGTACATGACCAATAGGGCAAGACAGTGTGAGTAGTGTGCCCCAGCACGGTCCATAGCCATGGCGGGCCTAACACAGCCTAGGGACCCTATCAGCAGGATAGGGCTCCCAGTTGGGTCCCGACGTGCAGTCGGCCACATCAGTGTCACGTGGCCGACACTTGGCAGTTGCATGCTACCAATCCTCACACTGGGCTAGGAGGGGCTTAATCTATATCAGGGAGTAGGCAAGGTTGGGTGAATCAGTTAGTGTTTGCCCTATTGTGGTGTTAGGATCTATTACACTGGTATCAGAGCCATCTCCATCCTAGGGAGTTCAGGAGCAGCAGTAGAGAAAGCTATCAGAAGATAGGAAATATTTCTCAGATTCTCAGAAAAGAATAGAGGAGGAAAATCGTTGTAGGACCAACTTTAAAATCCTTCAATTTGCTAGAACTTACAGTTTTTTGGAGGAGAATTGTCTGGTACAGCTTCAGCACTGTTAGATCAGCTTTCCTCTTTGATTTTGTGGACGTCTTTCTCGGATTTCAGAAGGGAATTCCAAGGGAAAAGGATGGGCAGATCCATCACAGTATAGCTAGCCTTCAGATCTGAAAATTGTAGCAAGTTTTGAGCAGATTAGAGTAAGTTCTAATCAAAAAGTAGTAGCAGGGCCAGCGCTGGACAGGGAAGAGAAAGGAGTCAAAACTCATTTCTGATTTGCAAGATTTTCAGAGGTTTAGGCATCAACTTTTCTTGCCACAGATCAGCGAGCAGGGTGCCATCGAAAATCCAAATTTTGGAATGGTTTTTTGGCTTCAAACTTGTTTTTTGGGACCAACTCAGATGCTGTCAGATCAGCCTCGGGTAGGCAGCTTTCAATTTCAGAAAGTTTTATACTTTTTAAGGTCCTTTGCCTCGCTTTTTGGAGCCCCACGTCTACAATCAGAGCAGTGAGCAATTCTACTCAAGAAATCGGAAATCTTGGTGCTATTTTGGAACCATAAACGGAGATTTTCCGGGACAGCAGATCTGAAATCTTGGGTAAAAGAGCTGAGAGGGTTCCTCTTCATCTTTTCTTTGGAAGTACAGTCCTCAGAAACAGCTAACTCATCTTTCCTTTCCCTTGTACAGTTGTAAATTAGTCTTTTAGACTTGTTTTTCCTTCAGAGGTTAAGGTAGCTCTCTTTCAGTTCCGAAGATGACCACTCCTCAGGGACCTAATCAACCCCCGGAGAGAGGCTTCGACGAGCTTGAAACAGAAGCCTTGGCTTACAGAAAAGGGAAGGAACCAATGAAATTGGAAGAACAGGAACAGTTCACCGAAGAACTCGACGAACTGGTTACCAAGGAGCAGTTTCTCCAGTTGGTAACAGAAGTGGATGAACTGAAGTTGGCATTAGCCAATTTCAAGTCCAGTGTGGACGACTCGTTCGCTGAACTCAAAAGCTTGATTTTGAGTTCCGCGAAAGGAAGCCTTCCCTCCACTTCTCAGTTATCCCCTTCTCCACTTCCATCAGTTTCGGGTGAGACTTTACGGTCTCACCCCAGTGTTTTTAAAGATTTAAAGCCTCCTACTTTTAATGGGGAAGAGAAGGATAGAAATGCAGACATTCTACAAACCTTCCTCAGCAAATGGAAGAACATTCATGCTCTTAAACAGACCCCTGACCATTTGCAAGCTATTGAGGCCAGTCTTTCCTTAGGGCCTATGGCCTATAAGTGGTGGTTAAATCTCCAGGAGACTGGGCAGACTCCCCGGTCATGAAAAGCCTTTGAAGAAGCTTTCCTAAGAGAATTTCTACCAGAAAATGAACTTGATAGAGCCTGGGAAGCCTGGGAAAGAACAGTAATGGACAAGTCCCTCATTCAATATATCTCGCAGTATCGAGAAGCAATTTTAAAGATTAAAAATATGGATGATTATCAGAAAATCAGGGGATTTGTCCGTGGCCTCAAAGATGAATATAAAGTAGAGGTCCAGAGAAACTCGCCTACTACCCTTGAGCAAGCTCTCAGATATGCTCAAATCTATGATGATTCAGTGGGTAGGAAGAGGGCGAGACAGCAGCCACTTTCTGAGCAGCCTTCTCAAAAAGACTTTCAATTTCAAAAGAAATTTTTAAAAAGAAAGAAAGAAGATAAATTTAAAGGTGAAGCTCCTCAGAAACGCCCTTCACTCATACAGCCCTTAAAACCAGATGATTTTGAGAAAGCCAAACAAGAACGTTTGTGCTTTGTGTGTATGGGCAAGGGACACACAGTCAGACAGTGTCCCAAGGGGCCTTTCACTAAAAAAGATAAGAAAGATAAAAAACAAGTTCATCTTGTTCAGACTGTATGTTTCCCCAGTGACTCGGCAGCTTCCGAGATCAAAGTGTATCATGAAGATCATGAACACTGTTGCCAGCTGACCTCTGCAATGCTAGCGAGACCCTTTAGCTTTGGGCCGCATGACCTAGTACGTATGCATGGGAAAGTTGGTAACCGGTCAGTAAGAGTTATGGTTGATGATGGGGCAACCCATAATTTCATCAACTACACCCTGGTTAAAAAGCTTAAACTACCAGAAGTACCTAGTCAGCATAGGTACATAGTTTCATTAGCTAAGGGTGAAGATAAAAAAATATGGGAAACTATGGTAAGTAATTTGAATCTTCGTATTCAAGGGTACCAAGATGAAATAAACTTTCAGATAATGCACCTGGATCACACAGATATTGTTCTCGGGAGAGATTGGCTCTACAGTTTAGGACCTTCCCTCCACAGAAACTATCAAGAGAACACCCTCAGCTTTCAGCATAAAGGCCGAGAGATCCAGTTGCATGGGGAGCATTATGTTCCCAACAGTCCTATGGTCTGCAGTTCAGAACTCTGTCAGCTAATCGGAGACGAACTGGTAAATGGGAGAGCATCTCCATGGATTTTATAGTAGGCCTGCCTAAAACCCAAAAGGGTAGTGACGCTATATGGGTCACAGATGACCGTCCGACCAAAATGGCTCATTTTATTCTGACCAAAACAACCGTTAGAGCTCGAGAGCTAGTGAGGTTGTTTGTTGACGGGCTGTTTAAATTGTACGGTCTACCTTCCGGCATAGTCAGCGACCGGGACAGTAAGTTTACTGGAAATTTTTGGAGGGCAATATTCCATCATCTCCATACTAAACTTAAGATGAGTACCACCGACCATCCACAGACGGACGGTCAAACAAAGAGGGTAAATCAGGTGCTGGAGAATATGCTTCGTGCATACGTCAGCAAGAAGCAGACTAATTGGGAGGAGTATCTCTCGATATTAGAGTTTGCTTACAACAGTACCAAACATTCAGCTACGGGATACAGCCCATTTATGCTGATGTACAGTTTTCAGCCACGCTCACCCACAGCTGTAGGGTTTAAACAAGAAAAAGTTGAATCAACCAGAAACTTTTTAGAGGACCTAAACCAGATGATAGAACATGCTAAGCGTAGCATTAGGCAGTCCCAGGATCAAGCCAGGCATTATGCAGATCCACACAGACGGGATGTGCAGTTCTCCACTGGTGAGAAAGTCTACTTGAGAGTCCCAGTTGACTCTAAAACCCTCAAATCAAGAGTGTGTGCTAAGTTGTCTCCAAGGTATTGTGGTCCCTTTACCATCAATAGGAGACTAGGCGAGGTCACCTATGAACTAGAACTCCCACACAGCAGTAAGGTTTTCCCATTCTTTCATGTAAGTCAGTTACGAAAAGCCTTAACCAGATTAGACAATCTGGTAGGGGACAGTGTTCTAGTTCTCCCATTGGATCCTCAGCAACCCTCCACATGAACCAGAGGAGATTCTTGATAGTAGAGAGACACATACTGATGTGTGCCGGAGGGGAGCTCTGTGATGGAGATGCCAAATGATACAAGTAGGAGGTGAGAGGCCTGAAATCGCTCTAGCTGAACAAGGGAGGCATGTCCTTTCCCTAGTCGAGTGGTAGCGGCCTGTCTCATGCTAAAAGTAGGACCTAAGAAAAGGACCCCCAAGTATGTGTAGGAAGGGACCACCTCTAGAATCTGTCCGCCCAAAGTAAGCTCCTGTCGCTGCATGAATGCCCTCAAAGTGTTGAAGACCATAACCTTGGTCTTCCCAATGTTCACCCCTAGTCCCCATCTGGTGCAAAACTCATGCAAGCAATCCAATTGTCGTTGTAGGCCCTCTCTGGTCGGTGAGACCAACACCATATCATCAACATAAAGGAGGATAGCAATCAAGATGTCACCAAGCCTGCAGCCAGTACCGCCACCCTGTGTAATGACTCTCTCCAACTCATCAATATACAAGCCAAAGAGGATTGGTGAGAGGGAACAACCCTGCTTCACTCCAATAGTGCTCCAGATGTGCTCAGATATGCCACTGCTATGCCGGAAACAACCAAGGACATGCTCATAAAGTGCCATCACAGCAAGAACAATGTCGGTGGAGAAGCCGAGGTCTCGGAGTCTCTGGATGAGCAATGAACGAGGAACAGAATCAAAGGCTTTCCTGAAGTCCACAAAACAACAGTAAACCCTCTCTCCTGTGCTTAGCCTCCTCAATCAAGGCTCGCAATGTGAAGATGTGATCTGCCGTGGAATAATGTGCTCCGAAACCAGCCTGACCCATGGCATGTAGTCTCCTAGTCTCCGCCTCAAAGCTCACAACAGACTGCAGTATAGTACCATATAATTTAGCCAGAACATGTCTGTAATAGATCCTAACACCACAGTAGGGCAAACACTAACTGATCCACCCAACCTTGCCTACTCCCTGATATAGAGTAAGCCCCTCCTAGCCCAGTGTGAGGACTGGTAGCATGCAACTGCCAAGTGTCGGCCACGTGGCACTGACGTGGCCGACTGCACGTCGGGACCCAACTAGGGGCCCTATCCTGCTGACAGGGTCCCTAGGCTGTGTTAGGCCCGCCATGGCTATGGACCATGCTGGGGCACACTACTCACATTGTCTTGCCCTGTTGGTCATGTACGCTGGACACGACCCTGACTGTGGTATCTGACCTATCTGTGTTCCCTAGGGTTCGGCACTGGTTACGTGCTCGTAACACTCCCTTCCCCTTAAGAACCGTCTTGGTCCTCTAAGACAAAGTGTGGAAAAATCTTGCGAAGGACGCTGCCTCTTTCCCAAGTGGCATTCTCAACAGGCTGATCATTCCACTTAACCATATATTCTCGGTATAGAGTATGACGAGTATCAGACGCTTCCTTTATCGCACATATCTAGAGCGGACTTGGCGTAACCAGTTAGGGGTTAAGCCAGCTTTCTATCGGACTCATTTCTTGGAGCTAGATGCATCAAGGACCCCGGTCATGCCACGCTACTTGGACTCGGGAGGCCACTGCCATGTCAGAAACATCACAAGACCTTCTCATAAAGAGCCATCACTGCTAGAACAATATTTGTGGAGAAATCAAGGTCACGAAGTCTCTGAATGAGCAGGAAGGGTGGTACAAGCATGGGTGACAAGGTGATGGAGAGAGCGACATTCGGCATCATACCACGGAGGGTGTAGAGGTCGTAGCGATGAGGGACGTGTGCATCTGCCTTTATGGGGCTTGGAGGGAAAGGAAGCAGCGGTATGAAGAGAGGTGCTAAGAAAGGCAGGTTGAGTCTCGACTGTACTATCGTGTGGAAAGGAATGGAGTAAAAAGGCTAGAAACTCCTGGTAGACAGGCGTATGGAGAGAACTGAATGTATACATGGGTGCATGTGTAAGCAAGGAATTTGAGGATGGTTGGGGAGGTGGGAGGCGGCCGATAGCGAAGGAGACAAAAGATTGATCAGAGAGAGTGGTGGGGGATATGTGAAAATCAGAGATGAGAGGTATGGAGGATGGTGATCCCATGAGATAATCCACAACACTATGTCCACTGACAAGTATAACCGCCAAAGTTTGGCCAGCAAGTTAGGCCATTGTAAATGGCTAACTCATGGGCCTCTCCAAACTATAATAAATGCTCACCGTAGGGGGTAATAGGTTCCAAGTTGTCCTCTAAAACCCCGGAAACTCCCATCTCATCATTGTCAAGGGCAAGACGAATCTGATAATATCTGGCAATAAATCAAGGTAGGGTAAACCTATGTCCTCCGCAAAGGACGAAGACTCTAGAGGAAAATACATGCCGCCACAAAGAGGTCCCTATCCAAACCAATATCATGTACAACAATATGAATCCATATATAACATGCACGCTCATCGTGTCCGATGAACTCGATGCTCGGGTGAAGAGAATCCTTGCATAAACACGCAACACCTCCGGATCCACGACCACTAGCTGATCTAGTCTCAGGTCTATATGCAGAATCCCATCTGTATCCTGGAAAAATAGGTAATCCTCTCTCCTAACTCTCATGGGTCTCCGTAAAAGCAATAAATCTCTGCCAGTGATGAAATCAATCAGGTCACCAGGTATGGAAGATGAGGGTATACCATCACAATTCCATACTCCAATCCGGAGATGGTGTGAATGGGGCCCCCGGGGCACTCACGAACCCGGGGACCCCAAATCCCTAGCACTGGGAGTGCTAGGAGCGTTGTCAAGAAAGCGCACTCGTCCATCTCGATAAATGACTCGTCTGCCAGACTCGCGGGCTACCTGAAAGGCCTTACGCCTCTCCTCTACCTAGATATATGTGAGGTCATCGTCCATATAGATAGTGGTACCACGTAGCTTAGCTCTGCACCGCAAAGCATCTCGGCGACTCTCAAGGGAAGTGAAACGGATAATGAGTGTGGCTGCATCTCAAGTGGTCCTCCATGCGGCATCTAACCCCTCTGTCAATGGTGTCGAGAAAGCGTTTGGCTTCAGCCAGGGCATCCTGTGTATCCGGGATCCCGTGAACTCTAATGTTGTGGGCTTTCTGGTCTCGAGATTTTTCTTCCGAGATGGTGGTTGAGATAACCGAGGAGATGATGGTAGCGCTTGGCTTGGTACCCTTTTTCAAAGCGAATGCCCAAGAAAGGGCCTCTTCTTGTTGCTTCTCAATCTTGGTTTCTAGCTCCTATATCATATTGGTGGTGGATTCCGACGCTACAACATGCTTGGTCCCGATGGATTGTTCGAGTGATGCTACCTTGGACTGCAATATGTTCTTCTCATTGATCAAAGAGGTAACCGTTCCTTTCAACTGTGAGATTTCCTGTCGCAAAATCTGGAAATCTGCTCTAATTTGATCGACCTGCCAAGAGGAAAAAAGTTCGGTTGATTTAGAAGTCGTATATGGGATATTTGCTGTAGGCTGTGGTGTCGGGAAGGAAGAAGAGTGAGCAATGGTCGGTGTGGGAAGAATAGGGTCAGAAGTAGGAACAGAATTGACATAAAATGGTGGAATCGGTGGGCATGACCGGGCAGGATCTGCTGCCACGTGGGCAGACTTCTCTGCCTGCGTGGCAGGTGGTGACACGTCAACAGGCAGGGCTGCCACATCATTGGACAGCGGCAAGGGGAAGGGTGGTGATGTAGCAAGGGAGGGTAATGAGCAGTCAGCGAGGGGGGTTGAGCAGCCACCATCAGTGAGGGTGGGGAGTGGACAATCAGCGAGGGAGGGTGAGCATAGGGAGGGTAGAACTGTAGCGAGGGGGGGTGAGGAGTCAGCAAGGTCTGGTGAGGGATCAGCGAGGGGGCCTGGTGAGGGATCAGCGAGGGGGGGGGGGTGAGGGATCAATGAGGGGGCCTGGTGAGGGATCAGCGGGGGGGTGGGAGCGAGTAGGCCGGCGAGGAGCAGTGGCGCAGGGCGTCTGCAGGGCGTCATCCGGTCGTCAGCAGGGCAGGATCAGGTCAGCAGGGCATCAGAGAGAGAGAGAGAGAGAGAGAGAGAGAGAGAGAGAGAGAGATTCAATATGGTTTCAATTGTTTGCTATGGTTGAGCTGATTCACATTTTTGTAGCAAGCTATGAGATAGGAGCTTACGCTTCATAACCGTTGTCAAGTTCGATGTCGTTCAGTACAGTTCATATGATTTCATCTCAAACAGTACAAATTCGATTGAATACCAGGATAGAAAATCACTTAATGGCCCAAAATTGGATGGCATTGGTCTTGAAACTCTTGGCAAACTAGATAAATGAACTGCTCTCAAAAAAATCTTTCATTTGATACCCATTTTGGCACCCAAAAAAAAATTGGGCATTCCGGGAACCCCTAATGGGAAATCCCGGATCATGTTCCGGAACGTGGCCTGCATCTTTGGATGTAACTTATGTCAAAGGGTAAATCAACACATCCCGACTCCGAATTTGTTTGACGGACTTTTGACCGTACTCAGTCTTCTCTATTAGGACTGCACAGACTGCATGTTAACTGAATTGTACGCTCTGCTTAGTGGTTCTTGTAAGCTACTTTAAGAACACTTAGCAGTATCTATTACTGCTAAGAGTTCTTAAAGCTGACAATAATACTTTAACTTAGATGCCAGATGGATACGCTTTGAAGCTAGATCAATAGCAAATTAATGCATAAAATTCACTAGTTTGTTTCGATTCCCATCAGGGCTTTGCTTCTTAGTTGACAACTCTAACTCTATAACTTTCAGCTTCTCTGTAAACTTAACTCTATTTATCTTAATCACACGATGACCCATACAAGATCTGTAGGTCATAACTTTGAAACATTTCTGAGCTTTGAAATAGTATTTGGCTGAAATAAATCTTTACTCCATATACTCAGAAAACAATGAAAAGAAATTGGTTAGTACCTGTATCCTTTGAATGATCTTAGCACTTTCTTGCAGAACTCGAGGTATATACATGATACCAATGCCTGTTAGTGCTGCAATAATCACAGCATACATTGCTGCTACAAGGATACGACGACGGCCGGGAAGATACTCTTCTGCCCAAGCTACCAATGAGTTCCCAACCATTGATAGCACAATGGTTCCCATAAACACCTGAAATTCCCCAAATTAACCATGCAAGTAGGTTTCAAATTTTAGATAGTACCCACATGCAAGAATAATGTTAAACATCAATGCCTGAGAAGAGATACAATAACGCCAAAAAACCTTACCCCTGCAAAGTCTCTCAGTTGAAATAGAATGAATGCAACCACTGCCCATACTAGAATCCTCTTGATTGGTAGGCGTCTCAAATAAGGGCCCAGGTTGACAATGATACATGTACCAGGTTTTACACCATTCATGCTTAACGCATCACCAAATTCTCCTAAAGAAACTGGGTTTGGTGAATGTCTTGCCAATGCCTTTCCAACAGCATCTTTTGAAGTAGATTTTTTTGTGCATTTTTTCTTACGCCTCAAGCTTCGGCTCATTAAGTTATGTCCAAATAGGGCAGCAGCAGAACTAAAAGCAAGCTTCTTACTTGGCTTTAATCCACCTTCCCACTACACAGTGCAATCATACATTAGGAGGAAGAATAAACAGCAGTTGCACGGTGAAATAGCACCTATGAGTACATGAAGAAGCACTTCAGTACATAAAGCTTCATGTTGGTACAACAGAAAGCTACTTAGTGATAGTAGGCATGTCATGTCAGTGAAAAAAGGGGCTCTGGTAAGATGATACAACAAACCTATTTAGATACTTTGATATATTTTACCAAAATGGGCCATGCCATAGCATGTGAACAACAATCATGAACAGTAAAAGTAAAATTTTCAACATCAACACTGGCTAATATCTTTCGAATTTCAAATTCCACTAAAAGATTACCTATTTGTTGCAGATAGTATAAATCTAACTTCTCTTAAGAATAGGCAAACTCTCTCCAAGGGAGTATAAGTAATCTATAGGAGAGAAAGAGACAAGTTATACTGATGTCTTTTTAATAAGAAAACCATACATAAAAATTAAGTAAATTAAGTATGTTGTAGATGGTGGGCACATATAATGCGTCTAGAACGATGAAGGCAATAAATGTAAGATAAGATCATGCTACACTATTGAGATGTAAGTGTAAGTTTTCTGGATACTGCCTAATGTAGACATGCATTCAAGAGGCATACAAAAATGAAAGAACATCATTTAGACAGGATATAATGGGAAGAGAGGGATGACTTCTGTCTACATAAATATAATAAATTGTCAACTTGTCATGAAGAGTCCTATGTCAGAGGTGTCTTGGTATTCTATGTTGTGCTCATTGTTGGTATTCACAGATCCCCTGGCATGAGATAGAGTGTCAGTCCAGATTCCCAGTCTTCATTAAACTCCGCCTCTATCGTCAATGTGCACAGAATCAAAGAGTGATGCAGATATGTGTCAATAATGAGCCAGTATCTTGGGCCCAAATAAATGACTATGTCAACGTGGCTCAAGCTGTTTTCAGTCAATTGATAATCAGCCAATTTGAATTGACTGATTCACTGAGGTTTGAACTGGTCTGAATCAACCTTCTGGTTTTTGAATCAGAGAATCGAAATTAGGGTGTCAAAAAGTGAACATTTTATGTTCGACATATGTTATAGGAAAAAACGTATTGGAACTTGGCATAGGATTTAGGGTACAAACTACATTTTCAATAATGTTATTATAGTAGCCTAAGTCCTGAGTCCTGAAAACCCGTAGCATATGATACGAATTACAATTTTTTCATGACACAATCAACCTTGATTCATCATACATCTAGAATCTTTATGGGAAGAGACACAAATAAAAGACTTATATTAGATATGCATTTTGCAAAAAAATCAACTTGTTTATGTTAAAGAGCTGTTATGAGCTCAATTACAATTTTGTCTTCACATAAGAAGAATAGACCATGAAAGATGAAGCAAATAAGATTCTCCAACCAATAATACTACTGAACATCAAATATAGCCAATAGTTGATCCCTTTCAAAGAAGAGCGATGAGTCTCCTACAAAAGGAAGAGTGATAAGTCTCCTAAAAAGAACAAGAGTAATTGAATCATAATCTAATGAATGACTGAATGCACTCCTATTTATACGATCCGATTGGGGTTAAATTAGGGCAAGCACGACTTATGAAGGTCACGGAGAGTTTTTGGACTTTATCTAGCAACTATCTACTAGGACTGAAAATGTGTAAGACAGATTACATACAACCTCAGTAATAGGCCGTAATTGTACTATAAAGCCCTAGATGTTCCATCTCTTGATAACACTCTCCTACACTCAACATTGCCCCAAATTTAGCCTACAAAAGCTGATATACTGAAAGAGATAGACAAAAGCTGAGATAGTTTTCAAATGTTACAAATTAGACAGTTGCATGTACTGTATATGTTTCCAAAGAATCTCACTGTCGAATATAGTGCAAAGTGCATACACTAAAGAAGTAGCTGTAAGTATCATGTTGAACTTGAATTTGCACATGAGAAGAATAGGTTGCTACTGCTTAATGGTATAGTGAAAAGCTCTGTCAAACTATTTGGAAGACTCGGAATGGCAGGCATTGTTATGAGCATTGCTGACAAGAAGTCCTACAAAACATTGCCGCAAACATATATGTATCAAGCCAATTGTAAGGACCAAAAATGACACAGAAAGACATCAGATGGATAACAGGGCATGAACTCCACACAAATGGCACACCAACAGATATGGTGGTATACCAATGGTGCAAAGTGCATACACTAAAGAAGTAGCTGTAAGTATCATGTTGAACTTGAATTTGCACATGAGAAGAATAGGTTGCTACTGCTTAATGGTATAGTGAAAAGCTCTGTCAAACTATTTGGAAGACTCGGAATGGCAGGCATTGTTATGAGCATTGCTGACAAGAAGTCCTACAAAAACATTGCCGCAAACATATATGTATCAAGCCAATTGTAAGGACCAAAAATGACACAGAAAGACATCAGATGGATAACAGGGCATGAACTCCACACAAATGGCACACCAACAGATATGGTGGTATACCAATGTACCAAGAAGTATGATGACATAACTCTACTAAATAAGAGTGGATACCATGCTAGCCTATTATACTTGGAGCGCATGCTCAATATAGTAGTAGACAAAACAATATTGTCAAAGAACCTCCAAAATCCTCGTATGGACACAAAATGAATCGCAAGCTCTGTGAAATGATCCCAAAATGTCCACTACATGCTCCACTTAATGACTCAAAAAAGACTGATTATGCCAAGGCAAGAACCAAAACACCATGTCCCAGCACAAGATGACACAAACAGACAACCCAAATTATGCGCCAGTTGCGCTGAATATTGTGTCCAAACATACAAGTGGTTACAATGTGATCCCAAAGAACCAAGAAGATCGGCCAAATTCCAATAAAAGAATGTTGCTGTCAAGTGCCAGTACCACGCCATTGCCAATGTAAATCATCAAAAGTGTGCTGCCACATGAATAGAGAAATTATGAAACATTAGAACCCTGACGCACATAGAAGTGTAGACTGTGAAAATAAGCTCACAACAAAGATGCTACAACCCAACAATAGGAATCTGCCACCATATGCTAGAATGAATCCAGTTATCACATGCCCATAGATAGTAGTCCTATGAGGAAGCACTATACATTGCCCCATCAAATAGATAGAATATAACACTGAAGGAAAAGCATATCACTGGTAGTAAGTAGTACATGAAAATAGAATACATTGTCCCTCCAGCAAAAGGTATCACCATAAGTTCTGCCTGCTGCAATAGAAAATATCAAAAAAGAAGTCCTAATTACCTGAAGAGCATGTAGCTAAAAGCAGGATCATAAAAGCCATACTTCTGTGATAACCATTGCTGCAACCTAATAAATATAACTTGTGATACAAGAGACCTAGTAGAAAATAGGAGGCTGGCAAACTAGAACAAGAATCTGAAATCGAGTCAATTGATCATATTGTCATTCAGAGGATCGTGCATGGAGAAGTCCAAACTATTTGATCTAACCATGGTACTACCTGTTAAACAGTCTCGGCACTAGCATAACCTCGGACGGCCAGTTACCACGATCCTCACAAGCATTGACCCGGTGTGACCACCTGACAAGCTGTCAGAGACACGATGAATTGTGACCGTCAGGATCCTACCCGTCAATGACGAGATGCTAGCTGGCAAGTAGCCGAGGTGACCAAGTGGGACACAAGTCTTTGGCGGGGCATGGGGTTGGCACCCTATGAGTCACTCAATATTCACAGGTCGCAGGTAGTATGCATGTTAGGTGGACTAATCACCCATTGTTGGATGCCACGTGCGAGGTGAGAGGAACAGTAGGTAGCAGGACTCATAGAGAGGGTGCCTACGGTTGGGAGGTTCATTCTACACCACGGCCTTCTTAGTTTCACGCGTGAGCTTGGACAGAGCGGTTTGTGACAATTGGTATCAGGGCCCCATTCTAGAGAGAGAAAGTGGAGAAAACATCAAATTTCCTTAGTTTAATAGGGGATTTTGAAGGGGGAAGGGTGGGGATTGATGCCCTACGATAGATCACCGATGGGCAGGAAGCTTTCCTGAGATCATCGAGGACCGATGACTTGCCAGAAGAGGGAAAGATTGTTAGAGCCCAATCTCGGCACTAGCATGACCTCAACACGACTAGTTACCAGAGGGCCTGAGGCCAATTATTGGCGATGGCCGATGAGTGGACATCCATTCCAATCTAGGACAGGTGTGTCACAAGCAATGACCGTCTGAATGCCTGACAAGCTATCAGAGACACGGTGAATTGAGACCGTTGGGATCCTAGCCATTAATGATGAGATGCTAGCCGACAAAAAGCCTGCAGGTCACAGGTCTTTGGTGGGGCATGGGGGTGGTACCCTATGAGTCACTTAGTACTCATAGGACACAAGTAGCATGCATGCCAAGTGGACTGATCACCCATTGTTGGATGCCATGCATGAGGTGATAGGAATAGCAAGTAGCATGACTCATACAAAGGGTCAGTGCAATTGGGAGGTTCATTCTACACAACAGCCTTCTTACTTTCACGAGCTTGGAGAGACAGGTTTGTGACACTACGACATCAAGGAATCTATCTTTCTTGTCTCTCGAAAAAGATCACTTGTAAACAAAGGATGGTGCAAAGCTTACCTTGTATGCACCAACTCCCTTAACTCTTGTTTTCCCCTATTATGCTTTGCCTGCATATCAAGAATATGTTGCTGTAGATTGTTGATAGCGATCATCAGGGATTTAACATCATGGGCAGCAGTAGGACTCAAAGTCTCAGCTTGTCTTGGCTGGCCAAGATCCAATAGTTAAAGAGAGGAAAAGAGAAGATGAAGCACTCGCTAGAAGGAAGATGTACAAGCTTCAACCAAAATATAACTGAGGGTGCCAAGCAGTTGCATTACTTCTCATAGAGAAACTTCTACTTCTCAAGAACATCTTGTGGTACTGTCCATGGCTGCCACTTTCATGAGGAACAAGAAGAAGAATTAGGGTTTTGAGGTGGTACCCCCCCCCCCCTCCCTCTACAGATCCTGGGCAGCGAGGCCCAACTACGTACCTGCCAACAAGGGAGCTAGCCACACAGCTGGCCAAGAACCGCTACTGGCACGCCAGCTTAGTGATCAATTGTGCAGCTAGTTGACTACGAGGCAGGCGACCTGATTTTTTTCCCCCACAAAAAAACCCTAATCGGGAGTTCGAAGTGATTAAAAAAAGACAAAAAAAACTCCAAAAACTTATAGTTTGCTAGGACGGATCGATCAAACTTGTTCATGGTTTGCAGTGTCTCTAATACCAATTGTTATGATCTACAAAATTGGAAATTGTCGAGTGTCGGCTCAACACAAGAAACTGAATCCACCGGCCATAGGATCCAATCCAGATCTAACCCTTTGTGCCCTAGGCCTGAGACTTGGATTCCAACAAGATCCGACCTCTAGTACTAACGACGTCGCATAGCACTGCTAGCACATTTAGCTATCTCCTACCCTTGGCTAGCTCTCATCCTAGCTATGCATGTGCGCACTACCATCCACCTTCTCCTAAGTAGATAGAATGAATGGTAACCGAGATCCCCTCTCCTTATATGGATTTCATTGTTGCTCTACCTAGAACCCAAGCTAGGCTTAATCCCATTATAGCAGTGGTAGACAAGTTTTCCAAGACAGCCCATTTCAATACGACAACCAAGAAGGTCAGAGCTCCACAAATAGCTCAGCTGTTTATCCAAAATGTGGTCACACTTCATAAAGATCACCACCATCAGTAAATCCAATCTCATAGGTCATTGTCCCTCTCAAATAATGTAGGATCCGCTTGGCTGCCTTCCAATGCAATTCAGAAGGTTTACTCATGAGTTGACTTGTAATCCCAACCATGTAAGCAACATCTGGCCTGTTAGTTGTAAAGTAAATCAGTTTCCCATTGATTGACAGTTGAGAATCTCATCTGCAAATGAAGGACCATCATCCTTTGATGGCTTGTTGCTTGCATCCATTGGTGTGCTGATTGGCTTGCTTTCTTGCATATTATATTACTTTGCTTGCGAGATAAAAAGACAATGCTTCCCTTTCCAAACCTCAACTCCTAAGCAACAGTGTAGCAAACCCAAATCTTTCATCTCAAACCCACAAGAGAAAACTTTCTACACACAAGCAGTAAGTTTCTTATTGCTTCCTATAATGAGTAAGTCATCCACATAGAGCACAACAACAAAAAAGTCTTTACCTTCCTTGAAGACATACAAATTGCAGTCAAACTTACTTTTTGAAACCCTTGCTATGCAAAATGCTCGTCAATTCAGCTATACCAAGCCATTGGCGCCTATTTGAGTCCATACAAGGCTTTTCTAAGCCTACAAACTAGATGCCCTTTGCTTGTAAACTCAAACCTCTGCGTTTGTTCAATAGAGACCTCTTCTTGAAGTTGCCCGTTGAAAAAGGCACTCTTGACATCCATTCGATAGACATCCCAATCAAAGTATGAGCCAATAAATGTCTCATCATATTCTAACCCCTCTTGCTGGGCGTAGCCTTTCGCCATGAACCTCACCTTGTACTTGTCCACGATTCCATTAGCATAAAACTTGGTCTTATAGACCCACTTGCAACCTATTGGCTACTTCCCTTATAGCAATGTAGCAAGCTCCCATGCATCATTTCTCACAATGGGGTCATACTCCTCTTGCATGGCTTATTGCCATACCTTTTTCTTCACAATCTCGTGAAAGAATTGTGTCTCATCTGCCTCCAAAATTATCGACATAAGGGCAAAATTAGTCTCTCGTCTCCCTTGAGATCTCCCTTGAGACCTAAAAGATCTTTTGGTGGTCACTGCTCTGTCCTTCCTCCAACATGTGTCCCTCTTTTATTGTTTCCCAACACCACCTAGGCAGCTTCTTCCTAGTGGTAGGTGATGTGGATGGTGACCACATATCCCATGGTATTGTCCTAGTCTTCCACTTTTCTCCAATTTTGCCCTCTTGTGGTTGGCCAAATTGAGATCTCAAACTAGCAAATTCAGGTTCTTGCTACTGCACTTGCTCTTGAGGCTCACAGGACTCTCCTCATTCATCGAATAAATCAAGGTTAGGAACTAACTAGTTCCATCTTTGTCTCGCTCCTGTACTTTGCATGAATGGTTTTCGTCAAATAGATTTCACATCAAGTTTCCATTGCAAGTCCTAGGTATGTGTGTGTGTGTTGTGCACCAAATACTCGAAAGTTGCCCAATTTGGGCTTGTTGCCGCTATATGTCTCTTCAAGCATGATTCCTTCAACCCCTTTGGTTTGGCTTCTATTGAAGAGATAAATAGAAATTGCTACTGCTTTTATCCAAAAGGAATTCAGCAATCCTTTTGCCTTGAGCATGCTCCTCGCACACTCAACTATAGACTTGTTTTTCCACTCAGCCCATGCCATTTTGTTGCAATGTATGTGGAGCAGCAAATTGCCTCTTTATCCCACATGCATTGCAAAGGTCTTTGAGCTCATCATAAATGTATCCACCACTTGCATCCGACCTGAGAGTCTTTATCTTCTTTTCTGTGTGATTCTCACATACTTGCAAGAATGCCAGGAGGTATATTCTTGTTTTGCTACAAAAATAGATCCTACTTTGGTGAAGTTGCAATTTATCTTGGGTTTACCCAAGAATTTCCAGCTAGAGGTTAGGAGAACCATCCTCTTACCCTCGAAGGTGCAGTTCGCAATGCCAAGATATACGATGACACTCGAATAGTGGCTAAGTGTGAGCTAGTGGACAGCCAAAGGCAAAGGGCAAAAAGTCCTCTTTCTTTTCAAAGAAAGAAAAAAAAAGGTGATAGATTCATCTATCGAAACCAACGAATCAAAGAAACGATCCTCAATTGACCAACAAACCTTTGCCAAGGCTAGGAGTGACAACTTATGCTTCAGGTCACATCGCAAAGGAATGCCCAAAGAAACAGAAAATTGCTAAAGGGGCTTTGTTTAAGACACCAGGTGACTCTAGCACTTCTAGTATTGCTTTATCCTTTGTTGATTGCTCTGTTTGTAAGAATTGTCGTTATAAGACAACATTAGGTGGCACCCACAACCTAATTCGGACGAATTAGACCGTATGTGGCCAAGCCGTAACAGTTTTTTTTGATGATGGTTCCACACATAATTTTATTAACAATAAACCGTTGTAGAAGCTAAAGGTGGAAATGGAGCATAGTAGCCACCGTTATCTGGTGAAGCCTACCTTGCAAGTATACAAGGGGAGGAGATCTCAATTACCATTCATTCTATCTGCCTCGAAGAAGGTGGATGGTAGTGCAAATGTGCATAGCCAGGATGAGAGCTTGTACCCGAAGGTGCTGGCAGCAATATGGGATGTCGGTAGCACTGGAGGTCAGATCTTGCTTGATTCCAAGCCTTAGGCCTAGGGCACAGAGGCTGGATCTGGATTGGATCCTAAGGCGAGGAGGATCATGAGCGTTTCTGCTATGTATTGTGGACCATGGCTAATCATTAGTAAGGTTAGCCATGTAAGTTATAGGCTACAACTACTCTTGGAATGCAAAGTGCATCCACTGTTTCATGTTAGCAAAGTCAAGCGATGTTTGCATGATGGCAATAACCTAGTAGGAGGACTTGTGTCTCTAGAGGAGAATGGGCTGGTGAAAGTGCTAGATCGAAGGGAGCAATTGTAAAATTGTTTCTTCCAAAATTATCTACCCGATTCACTTTTCCAATTTAGTTCTTTTATAAAACATTCTTTTTCTAAGAATTTGACAGCCCACATTTTGTATATCTTAAAAATATAGGGCTTCATTGAAATTTAGCTTAAGAATTAGGGTTCCTGATGCATTTTGCAACAAAAAAACTTGCAAAAACTTATGAATAGGTTTGAATCGACTAATAACTATCTATAAGCAATTCAGACTTGAAAAAAATTCAATCAATGCAAATCAACTAGTTTAACTATTATATCGCTCCTAGACCCTGACTTATCCCCATGCACAAGTTTCGATTTTGGGACGGAAACAAAGTACGAAAGCTCAAATGCAGCATAAAATTGGAATGTTGTCACATTTCATTCAAAGGATCTTGATTCTACTCCTAAATGGCAGACAGTAAGCCAGCCAAGAAACAGTAGCTCCACAAAGGATATTAAAGAATGTATATGTTTCCTTGCCTTCTAGCAAATATCTATCATAGCACATACAGACAAACAAATAAAAAATAAACAGCAAAACCTTGGAAGAGATAGACATATAATATGTTACAAAGACCTTGGAAGTAGAGGAGGAGTAGGCAGCCATCAGTGAAGAGGAACAACGACGATGCCAATGCCGATGTCCCTGTCCATGTCCCTTGTGCTGCTGCTGCTGCTGCTGCTGCTGACCCCTTATGCGAAGAAACCACACATTGCTTCCCGGCACTGCCATTGCCATTGCTCCACCCAGCCCGACCACCCTCCCCTCCTTCTCTCCCCCTTGCTCGATCTCTCTCCTTTGCTTTCTTTTCTCCGCGTGCGCGCGTGCGTTTCTCTCTCTCTCTCGCTCTGTGTCTCTCTCGCTTGCTCGGAAGAGTAGAAGACATATGCCACCAACCTGAGAATGGGTCATATGTTCAAAGTCTTGAGAGCACATATGCTCAAGTTTTTCTAAATAAGTAATGGATACCAGTGGCATATTATGCCCATTTTTAAATAAATTAAAAAGTAAAAAATGCATGCATTTTTTTTAAAGGTAGATTCTGCTTTTTGTTTTCTGCCTGTCTGTGCCCGTCCGTACGGATTTTGTACAACTGCCACATGGCACATTTGTGTTGGTCAGTTAAAGTCAAACCTGCCTATTATGCTTCGTAATGTGCTTCTAAAAAAATTTCAGGTATCCATTACGCAATGGAAGAAGCCGGGCAAAGGCCATTCTGCCCGGTTCGGCTTTTCAAAAAAATTTAGGCTCGGCCCCTCCGGGCCTCGCCCAAATTTTTTTCGAAATCCTTACCGGGCAGAATGGCTTCTGCCCAGCTCTTTCCATAATACATCTTGTTGTCCACGAACGATGATACCACAATGACGTGTATGAAGTGGAAACGTAAGTAAATACATAATAAAAAAAAAACATTTGAGCTCGGATTTTGATGTCGTTAAAAGCAGAATTCGTCAGCTCAACGTGAGTGACATTGTCGAGGTGTCCTTAATCCTATATTCATGCTCTTATTCATAACGAGTACTATTTTTCAAGGACGTAAAATTTATAAGTGGGTGGAGAAATCGAACTCACTGTGATTGAAAAGACTTTCAGGAAATTGTGTAGCTACATAACAAACATATTGCCAAGTTGCAATATGCAATCAACACATAATGTCTGTGTCTTACGGTGCAACTGGAAAAATGAGTGCAATTTCTTACAAGAGCCAATTACCCCAAAATGAATGGCATCCAAACCAATATCAACAGCCTATTGGAAATAATGTCGATCCTAGTATTCATGATCCTTGTCAATGGCATCCAACCAATATTAACAGCCTATTGGAAATAATGTCGATCCTAGTATTCACGATCCTTGTCAATGGGTATTACATGAATTTGAGTTTTATAATCTACAGTCACTTGAGTATCGAAATGCTATGGACTTTAGTGAACATATTAATGTTATGTTAAAATTGCAAAAAAGACTAGAGTCAAAGGAAAGTATCAATGAAAAAATCTACTTGCAGAACTTCAGTGGTAATGTGAACATCATTGACGTGACGGAATGGTTATACCAGTTGGACAATCACTTCCAAAGGTTTCCAAGGTCCAATGAAGCTAAATTTGCTTATGCTTCTCTTCATTTTGAAGGTCTAGCATATGTTTGAAAGCTGAATCTGAGGCAACAAAATTTGATGAATCGAAAATGGCTACTGACAAGAATATAACATGAAAAAATGTTTCTTATTCATGGTGGCTAAATATTTTCGACTACCGCCCAAGGATTCATGAACATGCCACTCAACAACGAACTACATAGCCTTCATTTTTTAGGACAAAAATGTATAAAGTAGGGGGAGTGTCATGTGTTGCATGTAATTAGCCCATGAGCTTACTAATGAATTGCCAAATATAGCCATGGAGCTAAATTAGACTAGAATTAGTAATTAGGATTGTTAATAAAGAGGCTCGAACAACCTCGCTATATTTGTAAATAGCGGACTTGTAATACTGGTTGTAAGGCCCAAATTAGCCAAATAAGGCCCCAAACTTACAATAGAGGCACAAATGACCACTATAAATAGCTGAGGTCGTGCTAAATTTGGAGGCTATTGTTCATTTTGTAATTTTGAGTTTTAAGAGATCTTGAAGCTTCTCTTTGAGAGCTTTCTTGATGGAGAAAGTGGTTCATTTGCCTACAATCATATGAGAGCCATGCTCTAGAAACAGGCCCTATCTTGTGAATGATCTCCAATCATGAATAATGAATGCTTACTTTGCCTATTTTGGTGAAGTTTTGCTATCTTTATCTATCTTCTTGATTTATTGTATTTCCATTGTAATTTGATGTTCATGAATGGATTAGATGCTTTAATACTAAGGTTGGCACATGACAAAATAGATGTACAAATTGTTGGGAATTCGAATGGATGGACGGTAAAGTCCTTGGTGCATGAACTACGTCTATCGAACTTGAGCTATCTTTGATAGTTCGATAATAGCTCTACTTGCATATCCAAGCTGTGAGGCCACGAGGATCGAAACAGTCGATTCTGTAGACACACGAATTGTCTATTGCTCATCCCTCAATAGATTGTAGCAAAAAAATTTATGTAAAGGCTTGATCTACCGCAAATGGTACTAGATGGCATTAAAATGCATACACTTTGCCTTGAATTTATGGTTGATGTGAATAAAAGTTGTTCATGTGGCAATCAACACCCATGCTTAAATCTCAGTCTATGCATGCAAGGCAAATCTTCAACTCCAAGAGCTCTAAAAGTTGAAAGCTTCTTAGATAGAGATTCTAGCAAAAATTTATTTAGAGGAATGGAAATTGGACATTATTGTGATGATATGAGTTGTGAGTGAGAGCGTGTGACAAGAAGGGAGTAAGTGCTACACAATCATTGTGGCATTTGGAAAATGTAAATAACATAAAAATTTCACTTAAATTTTGAGCAATGACAAACAAATGAAAGTTTATGTTCTAAAATACGTTAAAGAATGAACCATCACAATTGGCAATGCCCTTATGTTGCTGACAAGTGAATCAATTGACAAGGGTCAAAGTCTCACTCGTATGTTTTTCCCTTTCAAATCCAAATATATGATAAGCTTAACAAGAAGTCTTGGCAAGCACACAAGTGTTATTGTTCATTGAAACCCATGCAATTTTGTTTCCAAGCAAATGGCATTTATGTTTGGTTGTAGTCATGCAAGGAAATGTTCCCAAAATATTAAACAATAAGGCAAGGTGATGAAGAGATTAGCATTTTTGAGATGGCCTTCCTTTGTCTCCATTCCAAGCTCCAAAGATCTTAATTGTAGAAAGAATTGATCAAAGGTTTAACAAGTAATTTATTAAGTGTGAAAATGTCAACTAGTTTAGTTAATTTATTTTGGCAATTTTAAGGCCAACATGAAATCTCTTAGAGATAGATTTAATTTTGTCAATAAAGGCCTAAATAGTGTTTGTGCTATTTTTGGCAAGTAGGTAAATGGATGAGGTCAGATTTGGACCCATTCTAATTGGCTAATATTGATACATTGCATCTAGACTAGAATTTCTATGTTTTTTGATGAAGTACCAAGAAGTTATCATTTAGGGCAAGTTTAGGGCAATTGGCCAAATGACATTTTAGCAACTATAAATAGCAATACCAGCATGGAGAAATTATCAATGTATTCTCTTTTGATGTGGAAAATTCATCTCTTTTGATTCTATGTCCATCTCATGTGTAGTTCTCAAGATATATTGATTTCTAGTGTGTAGGATGTGATTTTTCTTGTTGATCTTCAATCCACACGTGTGAAATAATGTATGTTGTTGATGTTGTATGGACATGGACAATACTATACTGTATCTAAGTGCTTATGATCAGATGTTCATTTCTAAGTTCTAGCATGTGTAAAGTGATGATTTCTATCTTGTAGCTAAATCTAGATGTGCATCCAAACTTGGCTAAAGATCTTAGGTCCATCAAGTATGTTTTGGATTTGATTTTTTCACATTAAGATCATAGTGCATGTTGAATTCATCACAAGAAAACCTCATTACAAGAAAAAAAATCCAACCTTCTCAAAAATTAGTGGTGAGATTCAAGGCTCTTGCATCCCAAGTGTCTACCATGCCTCCCGAATCATCCATCATTTTCATAGTTAACATTATTTTATAGGCAACCTACCAGTGAGTCCGGAACACAACTTCACACATCTACATAGTAATCTCAATTCTTACCTTGAACTTGCTATATTCTTCCACATTCATCTTTAATACCAGGCTCTCCAACGTCAGAGCAAGTTCTCATATCTTGATATAATTATGATATCTTCAAGAGATTCACTGCAGGAATTTGATTTGTCAACAAAAGCTTAACTAGTTTTATCTTCGATCTTTATCAAAGTGGCATCTCCAAGATGAATAATGCATCAAGCTCATCCCTCGTTGAAAAGCTCGATGGAGATAGCTACCATCAGGGAAATTCAAGATAAGAATAGTTCTTCTTGCCAAAAAACTATGGGACATTGTAGAAGGCAATGAGACTAGACCTCTTGCAAATGCTGCAACCATTACTAGATGGACACAAAGATATGGAAAGGCATTTTCTTTTATCACTCTCAACATCAGTGACATCAGATCAACTGAAACTTCAAAAGCAGCTTGTGCATGCCATGGTAGTCATGGGCCACTCATGAGTCACCATCCAAGAGCCATTACGCATCATCTCTCAAGCACCCTCCAGTTACCAACCTTCATACACCCTAGGATAGTAGGTAAACTCTTAGGCTAGCCTTTTTATAGTCATGTAAGGTTGGGGGACCCATAAAAATATTGTAGATGACAAAATGCAAACCACATCAAATAAATTATAATAAAAAAAACAGAATAAAAATTTAGTGTGAAACAAATGTCGGCAAACGTACGGATGGCGACCGACCAATGCCTCCTCCTCCCTCTCCCGCTCCCTTTCCCTTCTTCTTAAAAGCCCTCTCTCTCTGTCTCTCTCTCTCTCTCTCTCGCCGTCTGCCATCCTCCTCTCCTCTCTTCACCTCTCTCCGGTTTCGACCTCAATCACTCGTCTTTCGGGCCCATTTTACGATCCATGTCTCTCGCATCGCACCATCTCGACGTTCACGCTCTCTGATTTACCCTGCAATTTGCTGCGTGACGACAAACTCGTCTGAAGATTATTGGCCTTTTCTTTGCGCTGATAACATTTACGTATAATTTTGAGGCTACATGATATTATGTATCTGGCTCTCACAGGTTGGGATTCTTCGTCTGACACTAAGTCCTTATAAGTTTGTTCTTTATAGATCTGTAATCCGTCCTTTTAAGGTTCTTCGGCTCTGCCTCAATCTTACTAATTTCTTTTCAGGAGTGAGCAACTACCTACAAGTGGACGTGCTTGAATCTTGCTAGATCTCTGGAGCTTTCTGTGAAGGTCCTGACATGTCTATTTGGAGCTATTTGGGTCATGCTGTGTACATTTGAAGCTATTCGTTCATCTCTATTTGAAGCTAGTCGTTTCCTATCTGTGGAGTCCCTGCTATGTTCATCTGAGGCTATTTGTGAAGTTTTCTTTCTCCATATGCGAAGGCATTTGTGTTTGTTGATAGTATGCTTCTTTGTGCACCCGAGCTATTGTCTTTTTTGGAGAGCACAACGAATCATTTCCACTCGTCATTTTCTCGGTCCACTATTTTTTAACATTGCTTGCGTTGAACGATCATTTAATTTTGAAGCCCATTTAATTTTGTTTTGCATATTTTTGTTATTTTTTTTCACCCTGTGGAAGAAAGGAGAGAAATATGATGGTTCAGGAACAGTTTGCAGCGATGACACGCTTTCTGGTTGGTGGCAGATAGTTTTATTGTTAAAAAAAAGCCAAGGATTTTATTGCTGTGAACTAGTTTTTGGTTTTCACAGCATATTAGGCTGAGCTGACTTTTCTCGCAGTTAAAAAAATCTTGGAAAGCGCCATTGTAGATGAGCACAATGCATTATCTCTAGAAAGTGAAGTCAGTTGATCTTTGAGAGGTTAGAGATTTGGGTTATCGGAGAAGCACAAAGATTTGTACATTTTTTCCTGCGGCAGTTGCAGTGAAAGATTTTGAGGTATGAAATTTTAAATTTCTTAAAAACATATTTGCGATTTTCCGTTCATTTATTCTTTGCAAAGTTGGCGACCGTTTTCAAGAATCAAAGAAGAATTTTAACTTTCTACCATTTTGGCCATATTTTGTACTTTCAGGCTACTAATAGATTTTTATGGTTCAGCCTTCCAGGCGAGCGATAACAAAGTTTTCCCTCAAGTGGTCGGGTGTAGAATATGTCGTCCCTTTCAGTGTCATGATGCATGTACATCGTTCTTGATTGTGATGCTTCTACTTGTTATAAATTAAAAAAACATCAGATGGAGAAGGCTTATAGTAACTTTGTTGTAGGATGTTTCATTCTGGTGGTACCCAGCAACCTAGACGGCAGCTGCATATCACTAAATCTCATGGAAAGGCCGCTTTCCCCTTGGCACGTAATGTTACACAACAGCAGCAGACTAACCAAAGTCATACGGAGGCTCAGCCAAAAGTACCAAAAACACCTGAATCTGAATCCGAGCAAAATCATATGGCCTACATGATGACGCAAGCTGGGTCAAGGTGTGCACCATTGTTTCAGTTCAGTGTTATTGTTGTTGTTTTTGTATTTAAGAAACACCAGGAATAGCTGTTATTATTGCTTCCATGTCAAGTAAGGTTGTAATTTTCTTCTGCTTTCTACTAGCGAAGTGTACCCGCCGAAGGCGGACATAGATGCGGCCAAAATTAGTTCGTCAATACTTTGGTGGGTGGTGTTTTGGATGGATTGTGGAGGGGGGGATCACATGGGTTAGTGGAGTGCAGGGTGCGTTGGGAACGGACATATGAGATGAAATGTTTTTAACTGCTTCAAAACAATATCAATAGGTTACAAGCACATTTGTTTTTAGACTTTTAGGCCTACTACGGGTTTTACGGGTTGTGACCGTGTACTCGTATGGTTTTCAATACTTTGCAGTTCATTTCCTGTAACTTTTCAGCTTTACAATTGTATTAATTACACACTTATTTCCTTGTCCGCATATGGACTGAGCTCCCACTTTGTATTGTACTGTACATATTTTGATTGATGCACCACTGGTGCCCAATAGGGGATAGGGGATCCGATGCGTATGGATACATTAGATATGTATTAATACATCCAACGTTAGATACGCGTAGTAAGAAGGTTGCGGTCGTCCCCAACAGATCCAAAAAGATACTCATGCCTTGGATGCCAAGCCACATCATCCACAACACCATTATGTACCTGCACTATAAATTGATTGTCAGGGATACAAAGAGACACAAACAAGAAAACTATTTCTTTTGTGATTAGGATTCCCAAGGTAACAGTAACTTATTATTAGTTTTCAATTGGACCAAACAATGTTTCCCTTGGATCATCATTTCTATTTGTCATTTAATAGTGTCATATTTTGCCTCTACCTGAACTTGTAGGCTCTAATCTCTGAGACAAAATAAATGGGTGAAGTGGTTCATTCTAGCTTGGTTTATGGATTATAGAGTAGCTGCTCTCAACTTAGATTATCTTAGCTTCAGTCTAGCATTAGGTGGCTCAATAGATAACCTTATTCAACTTATTTCTTGCGAATATTCAATCAAAACGCATTTTCGATTATTACCTTTGGAATAATTATCTTCTCTTTGTATATTTGGTCGTTACAATCTAATATGCACTTTGGTATGATTGGGATGATTGTTTTTTATTTTAGTCACGTTGTAATATTTATTTTGTGATTTTTGTGGCAGTGTGCAAGATTGGAAGGCAAATTTGAAATTGCCCTCTCCTGACACACGCCTTCAAACTGAGGTAAGCTTGAATTGCAAATTTTCTATTATTAGAGGTAATCAATTGGTGTCAGTGGATCATAGTTAGAGTGCCAATGGATCATAGGTAGTAGTTGTTTATCGTACTTTCTCGTATAGAGACTGAAAATCTTTTATTGGCAATATTGTGAGAAAACTGCCACAATTATTGTAAGTCGGGTAAATTCCACTGGATATCTGGGTAGTATATATGCCATAGAATCAATGAACCGTTAACGGTTCAGTACGGTTCTCAGAACCGTACAGTGAACCGTACGGTTCACAATTTTCTTTTAAGGAGAACTGTGTGAACCGTGGCAGAATTAATAAATTTTTTTTTTTGGTCCCACCCCCAAAAACAGCCCAAAAAAATCCTTGAAAAATGCCAAATTTTTTTCAGAAAAAACAGATTTGTCTCCCTACAAATCTGCTTTTTCTGAAAAAAATTTGGCATTTTTTTACTAAATTAATTAATGGCCAAAAAGGCCAAAAAAGTTGAAAAAGTTACCCAAATTGATAAGAGAGAGAGGGACACAGAGAGAGGGGAAGGCTATCACAGTAAAAAATGAGAAATGAGGGTCAAAAAACGAGCTATAAGGGGTTTTGGGGGGGGGGGGATTTAGGAAATTAATTAATTAATTATTTAGGTGAACTGTACCACGGTTCCCAGAACCGTGGGTTCTATGATATATGCACACCTTTGAAACATAGTTGCAGCGAATCGCGATTCGCTGGGTCCGCGATTCGCGATTCGCTGGGTCCGCGATTCGCGATTCTGAACCTAGAAACATAGCTTATGGATGAAATTTTTTTAGGGTATCAATGGTCAAACCAGCGTTTTGCCTCTCAGAAGTGCAGTAGCTGAGGCACAAACAAATCTTATTTTTAGTAGCTATTTGGTTGTCATTTGCTCTGGTTTTCAGTAAATTTTAATCCTACAGTTTGTGCTATCAACTGTATGGATGATGATCACTTTTGCAATCGTTTCACTGGAGATGTGAGTGCAATGTGCATACAGTTGGGAGCATAAATATTGGGCCATTCTCGGCGCGCATTTGGACCCCATTTTTATCTACGGGGGGGCGGTAGCATTTTTATCTACAGTGTCTATATAGCAGGAAGTCTTAGGGGGTTCGGGGGGCAGTAGCCCCCCGGTGGGGGGTTTGGGGTCATAATGCCCTCAATCATAGCTTTCATCTGATACCCATGTTGCATAAAAAAATTTCAAAAAAAAAAAAACAATTCTGCGCAATTCTGGGAAAATCCCGAAACGCGATTCTGAATCGCGATTCTGATAGCGATTCTGAATCGCGGTACATCTATGCTTCGAACTTAGTTTTTGAGTTTTGTTGGCTCAAATATAAAAGTAAATTGTTGATTCAAAGAAGGGAAAAATCTATGGAGATCTTTGAAGTTCCATAGTTGCAGTGAATCGCGAGGCTGGGGGTATAGAGATTCGCGAATCGCAATTCTCAGAATCGCGATTCGCCAGAATTTTTTTTTTAAACTTGTCAGAAATTTGTTTGGACCTGAAATGAACATTGTCAGGTTCATTTCAGGTCCAAAAAAATATCTGCAACTACTGAAATTAGATTTTGCTATATCTATCCTTAGTTGCATACATATGATTCAGATCACGTTCTGATCTGGATTTGGGTTGCATTTCGGAAATTAGTGCTAGAGTTTTCTGGAATGCAATTTTTACTTGAAATATCTAAGGTGGCGGACCCCGGACGCGAACGCGCGTCCGGACGCGCATTCGTGTTCGCGTCCGTGTCCGGATGAGGACGCGCCAGGGGTGCGTCCGGGTCCCCGGACGCGTCCGCTATTTTTTTTAAATTTTTTTTTTTGAATTTTTGTGTTAAAAAATAAAAAAAAATATGGACGTGTCCGACCCCGCATCCGGGGTTCGGACGCGTCCGGGTCCGGACGCCGGACGCGGACGCGGAATGCCCGTGTCCGGCCCGGACCCTCGTGTCTGCTTGAAATTTATTTGCTTTTCTAAATATTATTTTTTAAGAAAATTGTATAAGAGGGTGAAAGTATGCCGATTTCTCAGTAGGGTGAACTGTGAAAGGCGACTTAATGACCTACTTTATGGATAAACTGGTAATAATCTAGAAATCATGACATGAATAGATGAGCTAATTCTTTCTCTGGAACTTGGATTTGATAGGCGGTTGAAATTCAGCCATACACAGCCAGTAAACAATCCTTGACTTAAGCTGGCCTATAGACTGTGTACAGTATCTCTCTCTCTGTCTGTAATTGACCGAATCAATATAGCTCTGTGCAATGTTGTTTATGCCTCTTTCTAGTTTATCAGTACGTTCTCCTAGTTTATATATATTGTTGCGATCTGGGTCTTGGATCGCTGACGATACAGAATGTGCATTTCGGATTGTTTTTCCACTGCAATACTAATCTGTGTAATTCTCTGACGATTTTTTACTCCAACATAAAGGTAGGCATTTACATTGCTACTAATTGTGCAGTTCATCTACTCAAAGTCGAATGACATGGCCAACATAGAAAAAAATTGTTTCAGCCATGTGCTTAATTGATTGTTGTAAACTCACAACACAAAATCACAATCAGAATGACTTGCAAAACACACAACACACAAAAGACAACCAGAACGACTGGCTCTCACAGCCAATATCCAAAAGTGTCACCTGCCTTCTGATCAACCAGTAAAAGTGTTAGTTCAATGCAGTTGACTTAACATAGCAGATCCAATATCCATCTATTACTGTAATTCAATGCATTTCTAGCAGTAATTTCTTTTAGAGACTTCTAATTTCATATGAAGCAATCACAAGGAAATCAAGAGCATTTGATGGAAAATTTCAGATAATCATCTAGGTGTTGCAAGGACGTGATTGATTTTCAGCAAATATAATTCCATATTTTGGTAAATCGCCACATTCAGGTTTTTGATTGGGGTGGCTCCAATAGGAACATAAATCGCAACATGATTCTTAGTAAATGGTACTAAAAAAGGTTTGGCAACACTAAAAAAGCCACTTTTTTTGAGGAAAACTTGACTTGGTGTAAGATGTAACATCACCCCTTGTTTTGGATTGATGTAACATCACCCCTTGTTTTTAATCCAACTCAATGGCTTACTGTTAACATGCATGTGCCAATCCTTAACTGCTTGACATATGAGATATGGTAATGCTTGCATCAAAGCGGATCAATTTAATCTGGAATTCTCACACTTCCAAGTTATGGTTGTTGAAGGTTGCAGCTTGTCAGAGTGAAATTATGGCCCGTAGTTTCAAACTACTTTGTAAACTTTAAAGTTCCACATGGAATATTTTTTGGGGAAGATTGGAAGTTGGCTCGTCTCTTTGTTTGTGGAAAGGTGGGAGTATTGATTGTTGGAGCTCCGTGAATTTTTGAATTCCCTCTAAGAATCACGTATGTGGATAAGCATCTGCTTAGGAGTGCGTTGTTGCTTCCCTCTACAAAACCAGTTAAGCATAGATTCAGCAGTTGCAGGCCTCAACAATGACCATGGACTTGTGATTACACGATTATTGATGGCTCCTGATGGTAAAATCCTGTACAACACCGCAGTGTGCACGCATCATAATCCGATGCTTACGATATTTCTTTCTCATAGCTGTTTTTGTCTTTGGCCAGCTTCCACCAGTAAGCTTCCTCTTTCTCACCTCTGAGAATTGTTTTCCCACTAGCTTGTTAGGCTCGGAACTTTGGTGCATAAATAGCCCCCTAGTCTTTTCCTTGTTTCTTACCAGACATAGTGATCTCCTTCACCATTTTAGGACATTGGCTATTGTTGGGGCTTTACCTTACCAATTACATAGCATTCCTCCTTAGTGTTATCATTCACGTCGCCACAACATCCATTTTTTTTTGTGATCAGCTCCATTTAAATCAGTGAAATCAACCATCCATTGATTTTTGTATCACCGTGATTTGAAACTATCATCTACCTATATCTACTAAGATGAGGATAGGATCAACACCCATAGAGACTAGTGGAAGCCAAACCGCCCAACCAATTGAGATGTATCTGAACACCTCACCCTAGAGCCATAGCAAGTGAATATCTGAGGAGAGAAGAGAAACTGGCAACCCAAGAGACAAAGCTCATAGGTCACATATGCCTTGCTATCCTCATGCATTTGACCGTCACAAGCCATGCACTACTCCACATGTCTAAACATGAGTGTTTGGGTCCTCTGAAGATTATTAGTTACTTACTGGCTTTGACATGGAATTAAATTGAGGCATAACGAACACTCTCAAATACTGGAGGACTATTCCAAATCCTTAGCTGAATACGGCCGTAACAATCTTCCCAGTGGACGATATTGAGATCAGAAAAAACATTGAGTAATCCTGAATCCACTTCTAGTGACACAACTAGAAGTCACTAGTCTATTGATTAAAAAGAATTTCCATCATCTGAAGATTTTTAATCTCAAGAGATGGATCAGGGAGATCAAGATTATAATTTTACACCACGATCTATAATCAGAAGAACACCTCGGGTGGTGAGATACCAAAGTACAGAAGCTTGTGAAATCTATGGTGAAGTTAATCTAGAGGATAAACTCAAGCTATTTCCAATGGCACTTACGGGAGCTGCTCTAGATTTTGGTATTTCAATCAAACTCCAGAAGAATGTAATGATTTGGAAATCGTAAAAGTTGCCTTGATCATGCGCTTCAAGCCAAAGAAGTTTCTTGAAGATCCGTTTCTGTTGTTGAGTCAGATCAAGATGGTAGAGAAGGAGATGGTTCGATATTATATTGAACGCATCAAACATCTTTTTTCAGAGTGCAATCCAGAGATGACCCCTGATCATGCCATGATTATGTGGATTTAGCCGGATTGCCAAAAAGCATCAGACGTGAACTCAAGTGAAGGGAGGAGTATGTTACTTGCAACAAGCTATGGATGATGCAGTGCGGGAAGAAGATGAGGAGAACCGATGATGAACCACGTTTTGGGATGCTACCTTGTATAGCTGGTCAGACTACCACAACTTCTACCACCATTGCATCTAGCAACTTCAATGCTACTGCAGAATTGATGATGGATGAGTTCGAAAAACTTGGTCAAAAATAGCAGACGCAAATGGAGCAGATGTAAGCTCAGTTCGATGCTAAATTAAAAGCGTTAGAAGAACATCATGCTAAGGTTAGCATGGTTATCGATAGAGTGGTGCAACAACAATATCCTAATAGGGAGAATGTATGGTGCACATTATATGTTGGGAACCATACAATGAATGAGTGTCCAACGATGTAGGAAAGAGTGACCAAAAAGTACTGTCATCTGTGCAATGCTATCGGACCTGAAACAACATTTTGTTCATTCAATCCAAGGGTTATTCAACAACACTATCACAAGTATGGATTTCATGAAGGACCTAAATAGAATGGATGAGATGGTAAAGTGCATTCACTTGGATTTCCAGAGCCATTAGCATTGCCTGCACCACAAGGACCTCAAGCTAATATGATTGAGTCAAAAGCATCCTCAAGTCAGGAACATTGGATGATACCGCTTGATCAATATCTAGATCTTGGTGTAAATGAGCAATATGCTATTTACGCTGCTGCATAACAACAGTTGAGATAGTGGGCAAGGGCTCCACTAGGTTGCTTTGGTTGTGGAGAAAACCCTTGCATAGCAGAATTGTTAGAATTAATGGTCAATTGTAGAGGCCAGCCTGCGTGCTAGAAGGTCTTTTTCTATTTTTAGTATAGGTACTATCTATTTTTAGTATAAGTACCTAAGTTAGTACCAATTTTGCTAGAATAGTATAGAAATCTATTTTAACCAAGTTAGCATAGATTTCTATTGTTAAGACTTCATAATTAGCATTTCAATTGCTATTGTAGTAGAATAGCTTTTGCTTTTCATTGTGGACAGCCTCTATAAGAGTAGATGGGCGCCCACCTCCATTGTTATCTCAGTTTCCAGCTTATGAAGCATAGCTTCTTGCAGTCTCTCTTCTTCTTCAGCTTGTGGTTGATGTTTTGTGTGAGTACTAATAAGATTAGTCTACTCCGATTAGAGAATCTCTTCGATTCTAACATGGTATTAGAGCCATCTCGTTAAGATCGGGATCTATGGAAGAAGAAGATCAGCGCTGCAGGTTTTACTGGTGGAGATCGCATCCAGTGGAGGTGCTATTTGGTGAAGGTTGTATCTGGTGGAGGCGTCATCCTGTGCAGGTTTTTCTGGTGGAGGACACATCTGGCGCAGGTTAGCTTCTGGACAGGCAGCATCTGAGGGCGGCACATCTGGTGCATGTCACATAGCTACAGGTTACAGCAGGTGCAGGCAGCATCTGAGGGCGGTAGCAGCTGGGGACAGTTAAATCTGAGGCAACAACAACCAGACAGATCAAGACAGGTAGTACTTGAGGCAGCAAAGACCAGGACAAGTCTGATTCAGGGCAGGTGCTAACCGGACAGTTCTAATCTGAGGCAGTAGAGACCAGACCAGGTCTGATTCAGGGCAAGTGCTAACTGGACAGGCAGTGAGCAGATTTCTACAAGCAGGAAGAACTGAGAAAGGTAGAATCTGGGACAAGCAGAGACCAAATAGGCAAGATCTGGACAAGTGATATCTAGTGAAGGCAATAATTGGACAGGTAGTTGTCCTCAAAAATTGTTGCATGCAATTATATTCTTAGTGGAAAGCCCATCATTTTTGTACAAAGATGGGGAGTCTGAATGAATCTGTTCTTCCAGAATCAAGCAAGTTAGATGGACCTAACTACAGCTTGTGGAAGTTCAAACTTCAGAATATCCTTCAGGACAAAGATTATTGGGAAATTGTCATGGGACAAGAGGTGATGGCTCACGGTCTCAATGATCAAGATAGAAGGGCATTTGAGAAACGGGTGCAACGTGCGCATCATATCATCAACTTATCTGTGAAGGATAAGGTGATTCCGTTGATCAGGAAAACGGTAAGTAAGTCTCGAGCGTTGTTCTTGAACAATAAGCTTCATAACTTGAAAATGAAATCAGAAGAATCCATTACGGATTTTATTACCAAGGTGAAGGATCTAAGAGATCAGTTGTCTTCTATAGGAGAAATTGTACTTGATAATACTCTAGTACAAATTGTTTTGAATAGCTTACCATTACTATATCAGAACTTTGTTATGACACTAAGTTTGAGGGAGAGATCGCCGACATTTGACGAGCTCAATGGTTTGCTACTTCAAGAGGAATTACGAAGACAAAACCTGATGTCTAGAGAAGATTTCAAGGAATTGGGATTCTTTTCCAAGAATCAAGGTACGAAGGGCAAGAAGAAAGGAGGCAAAAAGGATCGGAAGCAGGAAGGGAAGGACAATACGGAAAAAGGAGACAGTTCCAAATCCAATCCAAAGAGAAATGGCAATTGTAATTTTTGTGGCAAGTATGGTCATTTTGCGTTTGAGTGCAGGAAAAAGGAGGCTATCCAGGACAAGAAGAAGCAGTCACGCAACTTCATTGAAGACGAAGACAAAAGTGAAGCTGTGGGATGCTATGAGTTATTCTCAGCTTCAACATCAGAGATCTCTGAAGATTGTTGGTATATTGATTCTGGAGCAACGCAACATATGACATCACATCGTGAGTGGTTCACACAGTTTGATGACACTGGTCTAAATTCACATGTCAAAATACTTGGAGACAATTCTTCTTACGATATCAAAGGTAGAGGTACAGTGAGAGTACATTTACCTTCAGGGAATATAGGAGAAATTAAGAATGTTCTCTATATTCCAGGCTTAAGAAAGAATTTACTTTCAGTTTCTGCCATAGCTAAACAGAATATGAAAGTTGAGTTTGACGATCAGAAGTGTCTCATCAAAGACAAAAACAAAGGTTACAAAGTTGTGGTCAAAGGATTATTGGAAGGTCGATTTTACAAACTTGATGCAACTACATTGGATCATCAGGTTTGTGCAGCTTCTGATATTATGGAGAGCAGGATATGGCATGAAAGGTTTGGACATCTGAACTATAAAAGCTTACAGGTTCTAAAAGACAATAATATGGTAATAGGATTACCTAATATTGTATCTTCAGGAAAAATTTGTGAAGGATGTGTTATGGGCAAGCATCATCGTATGCAGTTTCCCAAGGATGGAGCATATAGAGCCAAGGAAATCTTGGAGCTTGTTCATACAGACTTATGCGGTCCCATGCAGACTGAGTCTATAGGGGGAGCATCCTACTTCATGATATTTGTGGATGATTTTTCCAGGAAGGTATGGATATACTTGCTTAAGTATAAGAGTCAAGCTTTTAAGTTCTTTACTCAGTTCTAATCACGTGTTGAGAAGCAGACAAGAAAGCAAATCAAGATTCTACGTTCAGATAAGGGAGGTGAGTTCATATCTACAGAGTTCCAGGAATTCTGCAAAGAACATGGAATCAAGAGACAATTTGCTTCAACTGATACACCACAGCATAATGGAGTAGCCGAGAGAAGCATGCTACGAGGTAAGAACCTCAAGAATCATTTGTGGGGCGAAGCAGTTAGTACAGCAGTTTACTTGCTTAACAGAAGTCCTACAAAAGCTGTTCTAAATCGAACTACAGAAGAAGCTTTCACAGGTATAAAACCTAAAGTGGATCATCTACGAGTTTTTGGTTGTATAGCATATGCTCATATTCCTAAAGATAATCGTCAAAAACTTGATACAAAGGCAATCAAGTGTTTATTCTTGGGTTATGATGAGGAAGAGAAGGCATATCGCCTTTATAATCTTACCAGTAAGAAGGTGATTATGAGCAGGGATGTTGTGTTTGAAGAAAGTGAGTCTTCTACCCTAGAAGATCATGAGGAGGATGTATTTTCTCCTTCATCAAAAACTCCTATTATAGATGATGTTCAGGAAGATACAGGTCCATGTGATACAACTTCTACACAAGTTATACCAAGGGTGTGTACACAGGTGGATCTTGGTAAACGGAAGGAAGGTCAAGGGTATTTGATACGTATTCTCCTTCTACGTCACCTACAAAGAAGTTACCAAGATGGTATTTGAGACTATAAAAGATAGTCAAATGTTGGATGAGGGAGAATCGAGTCAACAAGGAGCTAAGAGATTGACACGGTCAAGTGGACACTATCATGAAGATGGTGAAGAAACGCATTATGCGTTTATGGCTTCAGTGTTGGATTCTGAGGATCCTTTATTTTATGAAGATGCTGCAAAAGAACAAGTTTGGAAAACTGCTATGGATGAGGAGTTCAGTTCTATCGTGAAAAACGAGACATGGGATCTTGTTGAACTTCCAGCAGGTAAGAAACCAATTGGTTGCAAGTGGATTTATAGAACCAAGTTTAAGTCTAATGGTTCTATAGATAAGTATAAGGTCAGATTAGTAGCCAAAGGATATGCTCAGAGGGAAGGGATTGACTATGAAGATACTTTCGCACCGGTTGCTAAAATGAATACTTTGAGGAGTGTTTTGGCAATTGCATCTCATTTTGGATGGGATATTTAGCAAATGGATGTCAAGAGTGCTTTCTTGAACGGTTACCTTGAAGAAGAGGTTTATCTGGAGCAACCTCAGGGTTATGAGGTTGAAGGCAAAGAGCACTTGGTTTGCAAGTTAAAGAAAGCATTATATGGGTTGAAACAAGCACCTAGAGCATGGTATACACGTATCAACAATTATTTTTTGAAGCAGAATTTTCATAGAAGCATGTCACAGTCAACGCTTTATATTATGAAAGATTTGGATGACATAGTCATTATTGTTCTTTATGTAGATGATCTTATTATCACAGGGTCAAATAAGTCACTAATAGAGAAAATTGGACAATCCATCGTGTGCTCCAGAGTCATGCAAGCGAGTACCTTTCGTCACTAGATCCAACTTGAGACAATCCGCGATGTATGCACATGACTTAACATTTCAGCAGTGATCAAAACATGTTGGGATGATTGTTTGCCTGATCTGACATTCCATCCTAATTTGCTCTTAGCGTCTTGGCAGGTCAAGGATCAGTTACCATTGGTGAGGCTTTATTATCGTGCGTCAATGATCGGTGGACCAAAGGAAAGCAAATTCGTGCCTTGAACAACATCCAATTGGATCGAAGGGGCACATAGTTGTTTTTTGCCAAACTCGTGGGATCAAAACCTTGCACGGTTGATTTCATGGAAAAAGTCGCATCTCATCTCATCAAGATTTGCTGTGAAGCGAATAAGAGTCCTCAATAAAGCGATGTTCGTAAGTGTCATGGGATCGTGGTGGGGGATACTGTTGGGGGACCAACACAATTGAAGAGTGACTCTGGATCTCCACCCAGTATCCTGTACCTAGCTCTACATCCACAGGCCACCATATAGGACCAGCGCCCAACCTCCAGGACACCATGCACTCCTCTCACTTGCACAAATACCACTGTGCATGTGGATGCCCCTCATGCATACTGTACATGTGGGCACATACGTCCTACCTAACTTTAGGGACCCACCCTTAGTAACTAAGGGTGCCCTCCACTTAGTGGCACTCCCTATGGATATAGACCAAGCCCTCTAGATCCAAGTACCTAAGGGTTATTATTCTGAACTACGGGGTTGAGTGTCCCCCTAAAAGGAGCTTTCGTCCTCGCAAGCGATATCTTCAAGGATAAAATCAGGATACCTCTTGTGAAGCTTGCTTACGGACCCGTCCTTCCACTTGACTAAAACTTCTCGAAAGACCGCATGACGAGTCTTGCGTTTTCAGATATTTAGAATTTCCTTTGGTTCATGTGGCAAGGAATTAGGTCCCTCAAAAGTCTATTAGGGTTTGTTTTGAGACAATATTGTCTCCTTCTCGCAACACCCGCTTCAGTCGACTGACATGAAAGACCGGATGTACCTTTGCGGATTCTGGCAAAGCCAGCTGGTAAGCAAAACTTCCAATTCTCTTGAGTATTGTGAATGGACCACAATACCTCGGGGACAACTTAGGACACTTGCCTGTGCTTAGAGTGGTTGAGTCTTTAGGAACTTTCAGAAACACTTGATCACCTTCTTGGAAGGTAACTTTCCTATGGGTTTTATCATCATAATGCTTAGCTCGCGCTTGTGCTTGCTTCACATTAGCTTTAACTATCTTGATCATGGTTTCCATATCCTCAAGGAACTCTCTAACACTGTGTACTTTTTCTTTCCTAAGCCCTACGGCCATGGGGGCTCTAGGCTGAAATCCATACATTAGCATGAATGGGCTATACCCTGTAGTGGTGTGTTTAGTACTGTTATAAGCAAACTCCAAAAGCGGAAGATACTCTTCCCAATTGGTTTGCTTCTTACTAACACTCCGGATGTTTCCGCAACATCTTCAGGCAGCGCGTCCCATCCCGACGCAACTGCGACATCTTCTGATGGCCCCGCAACATTCTTTGATGACCCTGGTGTGGCTGTGGAATTCCTTTGCTCAATAGCTTGCCACACAAGTGCGTAGTGAGAATGACTAACACACGTTCCTCTAAGTGATTCCAGAAATTCACTCCTGAATGCCATAAAACTTAGCGCGCTTACCATGGGCATTCTACTCAGGGCATCTGCTACCACATTGTAGCGGCCTTTCTTGTACCTTAGTTGAACTCCTGGAGAAGTTCGGCCCAACGAGCCTTTCTTCCTTTCAAGTCGCTTTGGGAGGAAAGCCACTTGATACTTTCTTGATCAAACACGATCTTAAACTTAGCTCCTTAGAGGTAATGCCTCCATTTCTTAAGAGCATAGACTATTGCAAACAACTCCTTCTCATAAGTGGAATAATTCAATTGGTGTTTATCCAGTTTCTTACTCTCAAACGCGACCGGACGACGGTCGTGTTGAGTGAGAACATCACCGACTGCCTGATCACTGGCATCGGTCTCTACTGTGTTCAAAGTGCTCTTCTTTAGTACGACTAAAGACCAGGATATCATCAAGGTAGATTACTACAAATGTTCATTAACCTCATAAATGTTGCTGGGGCATTGGTTAATCCAAAGGGAAGTATCAAAAACTCATAATGACCATTCCGTGAACGAAAAGCCGTTAACGGAACGTCATCTTCTTCAATACGTACCTGATGATATCCAGACCTAAGATCGATCTTAGTAAAATACTTTGCCCCTTTGTGTTGATCAAAGATCTCATCTATCCTGGGCAAAGGATTCTTATCTTTAACAGTGAGTTTATTTAAAGCCCTATAGTCTATGCACATACGCATAGACCCATCTTTTTTCTTAACCAACAAAATGGGCGCGGCCCATGGTGATTTACTGGGGCGTATAAACCCTTTAGTTAAATATTCTTGCATTTGCCGCTCTACCTCTAGGTGTTTCGAATGGCTCAACCTATAAGGAGGCTTACTTATAGGTTTAGTCCCGGGTATTAGTTCTATGGGATGATCTACCTCTCTTCTCGGGGGTAACCCGGAAGGTAAATTGCTAGGAAAGACATCTTTAAAATCATTTAAAATAGTTTGCAAACTCACATCTCTCTCGCTTCTCTCAACAGAAGAAACACATTTCTTTGGATACGGAAAAGATAAACTTGAATTACTTGAAAAAGTTTCAGAAGTAAGGAAACAAAGAAATACCTTTTCCACTTTTTGTTTCCGCACTAGCCGCTTCAACTGCACAGAAGAAACAACTGGCGAAGCCGGCATACTTGCATTTCCAACCAACTTAACCTTTTTGACCTCTATGAAAGGCCAAGCTCATTACTTGAAAGTCTAAAGTATCTTGATAGTCATGGATTTGTATGGGAACTTGTGGAACGAAAGTATCATAAATATCTTTACGTTGACCATCGGCAAGTGTAACTACGTACTGATGATCACTTTGTTTTTGCTCTAACTTCAACTTCTTCACCAAAGAATGGTTTAGAAAGTTGTGGGTTGCCCCATCGTCGACCATTATCCAAACTTTCTGGCCATTAATACTTCCTAACAGTCGGAAAATAGTATGAGGTCCGACTGCAGGTTGCCAAATTTTGGCAGTAACTGAACAGGTATTTGCCTCATTTACATGAGACACATGAACAGACCTTGCTTCTCTGGTTTCTTAAAAGAACCGTCCATGTCGAGATCGGGAGGAAGGGGGGGGGGTGTTTTTCAATTTTTAATTTGTTAAAAGAGAGAGGGAGGGCGCGAGCCCTCTTCGGGATGCTGGACCCGTTCGGAGTGCGGGAGTTTCGTCAGCATTTCCTTTGTGTTGCAACCTAGGACACTGGCTCTTATTATGACCTTTTCCCCTACAAATGAAGCACAAGTGCTCCCTCTTGGCTTTTTCTATGTCACTTCTCGACAATCTATACCTCTTTTAATTCGAAGAATTAGATGTCGGAATTTTTCGCTTCTCTCCATGCTTGGAGGATTCAGGTCGGGTGTCTTCTACAATTCTTTTACCTTTTGGGCGAACTATGTCATAAGTCTGAGCTAGGGTGATTGCAGTTTCCAATGTTTTAGGCTTCAAAGGCCAAAGATACTTTTGGTATTCGGCTTGCAAACCCCGAATGAATCCCCTTACCTGATAATTATCATCTAAGTCAGACAATTTTATGGTAGCATCCCGATAACTGGCGATGTATTGGGTAAGAGGATGGTTTTCCATGCAACAAGTTTCCCAATCTTCCCAGTTTCTATCGGTTTCATTTTCAGGGAGAAAGTTTTTCTTGAACATACCTTGAAAACTATCCCAAGTCTTTGGTTCTGAACCACTTTCCTGCAGACTTATCCACCACCTAAAGGCTTTTCCCGTCAGGGAGATGCTAGCCTCTAAAGGCCGATCCTCATCAGGAGTCCCTTTTAATCAAAAAGCATCATCATGCTTAACGAGAAAGGCAACAACCGAATCTCGGTTACGGTCTTTTTCTTCTCCCCCAAAGGTGGGAAGGCGCAAATCCTTAGGTACTACCTTATGGGGTGATGGTGGGACAGGAGGACTACTACCGTGGATAGCAGGATTCACTCGATACTGCGCTAAAACAACTTGTTGTAAAGCACTTAAGGCTTTGAACACTATCACGTACTAGTCTTTCAAGTCTGGAAAGCCTTTCATTAGTTTCTTGTTGAGTATTGGCTTGCTCTTCAACAAACTCTTCTAATTCTTTAAGATGATCATATGTTTCTACTACCCACTGCCTAAACTCAAAAAGGTTTAATGATATTTCTTCATTTTCGTCCCCCTCATTCATGTCCTCATCCTGCATGTCATCATGCAAGGAGAGATTTTGAGAGGGTTCTTGAGTAGCGGTAAAAGAGGAACTGACTGGCTCTTTTCTACGGGAGAACTTCCATGAGGCAGACTAGACATGACTATATCTTCAAGTTCATCTATAGGAGTATGACTCATGTCTATAAAATTAAGCATGCGCAACAGAACATACACAACAATGTTTAAACACGAGCACATGCAAGAAGTGTGTAGTAACATGCACTGACATGCAAAACAAAAGCAAGAGAGAGAAAGCTTCTCTGATTTGGAAATGCAGGTGGTTGGGCCACAACAGTGTGCAGATTTGACGTGGCAATTCTCGACTTTTTCCGGAAAAATCAGGAATTTTGATCAAGCTTCGGATAATCACCAATGCTGATTCTGGTCACCAATCAATGAGGGGTTTGTACCTCCTAGAGCGCCCTACTGTATATTAGTTCGTCCAAGTCCAACTTCTGGAAAATCTGCCACCGTTTGGATTTGTAGCTTGTTCAACTCCAGAAGGTCAATTCTGGCCAGAACATCAAAAATCTGACTTGGAATGTGAATATCTTGACAAGTATAACAGATTTCAGGGTGAAATCTGTTGCATCCTCCAGCGAGTAGTCCGCAGATCCTATCTTCAAAATCTGATCCAAATCTGATCACTTTCGGATTGCCTACTGTCAGCTTAAAAAAAACAGGTCCTGGCGCCCCCCAAAAAAATCTGATTTCTCTTGCGATGGATGCTTCTTTTTGCACAGATGCTGCTGTAGACTTGAGCGCCCACCACTGGAATTTCTCTCCTGTCAAAAATCAGATCACCAACTGCTCTCTAGGTAGCGCTAAAGAAGGACAGCAAGAAAGCACTGGAGGAGGAAGAGCGCTGAGAGAGAAAGTAGCGCTGGAGGAGGAGGAAATGCGCTGACCCACCAGATCAGGATCCACGAGGCTCTAATACCACTATTAGGAACAATGGAGAGAGGATCAACACAATTGAAGAGTGACTCTGGATCTCCACCCACTATCCTGTACCTGGCTCTACATCCACAGGCCACCATATAGGACCAGCGCCCAACCTCCAGGAGCCCATGCACTCCTCTCACATGCACAGTTACCACTGTGCATGTGGATGCCGCTCATGGATACTGTACATGTGGGCACATAGGTTCTACCTAACTTTAGGGACCCACCCTTAGTAACTAAGGGTGCCCTCCACTTAGTGGCACTCCTGTGGATATAGACCAAGCCCTCTAGATCCAAGTACCTAAGGGTTATTATCCCGAACTACGGGGCTGAGTGTCACCCCGCCGGGACCCCCTAGGGACTAACGAGTCACCTGTATCCCTGTGTTTGCCAATGGCCATAACACCCTGTGTATGTAAGTCCAACCCAGTGACCACATTGTTATTTGATCAAATAGATAGCAATAAAGAGACTTTTAGGCTATTTATGCGAGTAAATAAGTTAAGAGGCCTAAAAGTCAAGTTAGTGATTGGAGGGTCCATTCCCACGTAAATTCAAATTCAAATAATAAGGGAGTTAGTAATTGGCCAATAGCCATTGAGGCTAAGTGCCCAAAATCCGGTATATATAGTGGTACATTGTATTTCATTTTTCATGTTCAATCAAAGGTGGAACCTCTACCAGTTTGGAAATTGGATGTGCTTGTTTTTCCTTTCTCCATCGTTTTTGCTATTTTCGTATTTGTTGGAATTGCTACTTGTTGGATTTGATTATTGTTGCTATTTTTGTGAGAGAAAAGAGAGAGAAAAGTAATCTTGATCAAGGAGATTAGGGTTAGTGGATGTTAGTGTTAGGTCATCATTGAAGCATGCATAACATTATTAAACTAAACTTAACTCTCATGGGAATGAACTTCCGCGTGACATGTTAGAATCCTCTTTATATATTGATTGCTTTGCATGTGTTTAGAGTAGAGTTGAAGGTGGATAAGGAAAATCCTTTTGTCGCATATGACCATTTGCTGTTATTTTCAGTGTCCCTTTTTGTGCATGCAAAGCCTCTACTTTTAGACTCCTTATATTTGTTTATGTAACCCTTTGGCAGATATTTGCCATGTGTCACGTGGCCTTGGCCCTTGCATGGCCCGTATCTTGAAATTTGGAGGTCCTTGGGGCATCCTTCTTGTGGTAGCTTTGCTCAAGTGTCCTTGGGTTGTAACCTCTATGCGACAACCTGCATAAATTTGATAGGTGCTGACTGCTTGCTTTCGGAAGTTGGTGCCAAGCTTGTTATCCATTTTTATGTTATTTCTTGCACGGGCTTCAGATTTGTAAAGTCGGGTTTTTCCTCTTTTTTGTTATCTTATATGTGCTTCCCATGTGCCTAAATGGATTCTAACTACAGAGCTTATGATAAAGAAAGATAATTCTACCACTAGGCCAAAATTATAAAATGTGGGTTTTTGGTCATCTAATGGACAACTACTGTGTAAAGCAATCACAAAGTTCAGAGTGTAAATCCACTAAGATTCATATTTAAGCTAGTTGTGATATCTCATCTGTTGAACACTTGATTGCTTCATTAGCCTGAAGTTTACTTTCAGGTTGGTCTGCACTCTTCTAACTGATTGCAGCAGACTATTGTGTGCTCAGAATTGCTGAGTGATATTTTATCTATATTAAATTATCATCAAAAAATGCATTTGAGTTTAACCAATATATCATCATCAACAAGTTAGGACTGTTTTTTGATATGTTAATTATATCAGTGTGTCACCAGCCAGGAATCATTTCACATGAAACTAGAAAACAACATGGCATAATATAGTGAAAAGAAGAGTTTTAGATAGAGTTCAAAGTGTTTTTGGAATCCTGTGGTCCTTGAACCCACCCATCTTTATTTTTTCATCCCATCAGGTATTTGTAATGTTGATTGCGGTGCTTTATAGTATTTGTGCGGAGTCTTTTTTTTGTTGGAAAATTTTACTTTTGGTGTTTGGCTTATTAGCAATTTGCTATTGGAATGTCATGTGAATGTAGTCATCTTTGTTTGGTCCAGGATGTTACGGCCACAAAAGGAAATGAATTTGAGGACTACTTCTTGAAGCGAGAATTGTTAATGGGAATTTATGAGAAGGGATTTGAGCATCCATCACCAATCCAGGAGGAAAGTATACCTATTGCGTTGACAGGAAGAGATATACTGGCAAGGGCAAAAAATGGTACGGGTAAAACAGCAGCATTTTGTATCCCTGCACTAGAGAAGATCGACCAAAATAAGAATGCGATACAAGGTAATAACTGTGACCCACAAGTTCTCTATATGTGCTATTTGGTTAATGTTGGTGGTTTGACTGGACTGTAATAATTCCTTTAAGACTTTGCCCTGTTCAGCCACATGATGCAACTTTTTCAAGCAGCAAAAGCTTCATTTGGTATTGTGCTTAAAATTGTAAGGAAAGGTTATTTATTAAGTCCTTTACCTAAGGTGAAAAAGATGATTGCAAGAAAAATCTTTGTGGTTAATGTTCCGAGTTTCATGTGCTATCTTGTCCAGCAGCATATGACAGCCCCTTAGAAGCCCGTTCCGACCAAAATGGGTCGGAACGTTCCGTTTCGCCCGTTCCGTACATTCCGGAATGTACTGGGTCGGAACGAGTAACTGTTAATGTAAATTAAAAAAAAATGATATACGACGATGAGAAAATAGCAGTTGAAATCCTGAGGGTCTACAGTTTGTGTGTTGGAGAAACCCCAAATTAGGAGTCTTGATACGAAACTTAACTGAACAATGGACATTGCTCATCCTGGATGGCTCATCTCATCCTGGATGGCTCATAACATAAAAACTTATGGTGCGAATCAGCAGAAGAGTGGAAATTTTTTCATCTTACCCACGGACAAAAGATGAGCATGAGATCCTAACTCAACTGACAATTTATTGCTTTGTTTCCTGGAGTATGCTGCTGAGGATATAACTTTCAAATAGTGCATAACAGTCGCATATCAAGTAGTGCATATCCTTGATCTTGATTGACTTAGAGCGGAGCCCCCCTTGCTCTTAGTGCTGTTACCTTTGGATTTTTCATCCCTGGGGCGTCTACAGTTTGTGTGTTGGAGAATGAGAAAGAAAAAATGATATACGACGATGAGAAAATAGAGGTGCCTCTCTGAATTAGGGGGAATGAGGAAGAAAACTTTCCTTGGCAGTTGTAACAAATTTTTTTGATCAACATATTATGGAGAATACCTTTTGAATACCTTATGAGCACTGCGTAGCAGTTCCTCTATTCTATTTTACGGAAGTGATAATTAACCCTTTGTAAGAAAACGTATTTTTTTTTTTTGAGGGCGTCGTTCCAGAACGGAACGCGTTCCGTTCCGGAACGGGCAACTAAGGACAGCCTCATGTTTGATCTTCATGTTAGTTGTTTGTTGCCTCTCAGCTTGGCTTGTTTGTATGTGGATGCAGTGTTGATTTTAGTACCTACTCGTGAACTTGCACTTCAGACTTCTCAGGTATGTAAAGAGTTGGCAAAGCACTTAAGTATCCAGGTCATGGCTACCACTGGAGGGACAAGTTTGAAGGATGACATCATGCGCCTATATCAGCCTGTGCATCTGCTTGTTGGTACTCCTGGACGGGTGTTGGATTTATCGAGGAAAGGCGTCTGTAATTTGAAGGAGTGCTTAATGTTGGTAATGGATGAGGTGAGGGAAAATCTATGACTGTTGTGTGATTGCATCCTCCATATCTTGTTTGCACGGGGTTCATTCTAGCATAGAATGGTTAATGTCTAGATAGTTATTATTGTGAAAGAGTTGGATTGAGTTTATGGTTGAAGTATTTCCCTGCTTACCCTTGAAGTGATACGAGGCCTTTTGCCTCTTGCCCACTGGCTATGCTTTCTAGTCACGCAATGAATAAGCTGAAGTGATGAAATGCAGATTTGCCTTATTTTTTCCATGAGGAAGTAAGAACTTCATTTGATTGGCTTTTCTGGTTGTACAACAAATGTGAAAGGTGGCATGGACATATGTTTTGTGCATGTGACCTGCACCTACTCTAGGGTGCTGACAACATGAATAGGGATGTCATAGCTTCGTAGCATTTGGTTTATGCTATGCATGATGAAGTTGAGTGTCTAAGAATTGCGTGTTCATGGTGTTGTCAATCCCCCTTGTCAAAAGTATACCTGGTATTGCATAATTTATGTTCTAGTATGTAGTGTTAAAAGGTATAAGTTCCAATGACAATCAATTGGATATTTGAGTGAAGATGGTTGCAACCTTACATTCTAACTAAAATCCTAAATTTGAAACCCATAAACTGAAAGCCAGTTTACCTTTCCAAGGCATTTTAGCATGCCATAACTAGAGAGGATTTTCCTGTCAAAAATATACCTGGTATGGCTTAATCCTAAACCCTCAACCCATATTTTAAAGCCAGTTTGCCTCTCGAAGGCATTCGAGTGGAATGAATGCCCTATTAACCTGTGGTACTTCATATTTGATGCACTCTTCATGCGTTCAGTTCACACCCAAACGTCTGCGGTACTCATGTTCCATTGCCACAATGAACCGTTTGAGAAATGCCCATTGTAGCATAGACTTTACATTAGCTGTAATCACTGCAGTTGTAGTTGCTCTACAAGAGCGCACTTTTAAATGGAAAATGCTTTCCTTTTTTGAACCGTGTTACTACTTTCTGTGTTTGGATTTTTTCGATTGTCTTAGTGTATCAGACCCTTGGATGGAGTTCTCACTGGACATCATTTTCTAACCTATCTGTTTTTTCAATTTTCAGGCAGATAAGCTACTTTCACCCGAGTTTCAGCCCTTGATCGAGCAGCTCATCAAGTTTCTTTCCTTGGACCGCCAGATTTTGCTGTTCTCCGCAACGTTCCCTGTAACAGTAAAATCGTTCAAAGAAAAATTTCTCCAAAAACCTTATATTATAAACCTTATGGATGAATTAACCCTGAAGGGCATCACTCAGTACTATGCATTTGTTGAGGAGCGACAAAAAGTTCAGTGTCTCAATACATTGTTCTCAAAGGTGAGTTTGAAATTTGTGGTTATACATATATATCTATATATAAATATATGTGATCTAGCTAAAAAGGAATTTCAGTGCAACATGAGGTTGATATTAACACTTGGCATTTGGTGCAGCTTCAAATCAATCAGTCAATAATTTTTTGTAACTCTGTCAATCGGGTTGAGCTTTTGGCTAAAAAGATAACAGAGCTTGGTTACTCTTGCTTCTACATACATGCGAAGATGCTGCAATCGCATCGCAATCGGGTCTTCCATGACTTCAAAAATGGTGCCTGCAGGAATTTGGTATCGTCAGGTAGTCCTAACTTATTTGTCTGGCCCTGGATTTTGTTACTACTCCAAAGAGGAGCACTGGGAAGACACCCTCCAAACAAATATGCAGATCTGCTAATGAGAATCTTTTGTTTGATGGACAGATCTTTTTACAAGGGGAATAGACATACAAGCTGTCAATGTGGTGATCAATTTTGATTTTCCAAAGAACACAGAGACTTACCTACATAGAGTGAGTATTGCACGCTGTGGCTTTTAGTGTCTTGAGGCTGGACCTTATTGTTTTAAACTTGGGCTTGGAAGACTGATATATAGGGATTTGGATACTATGTTATGGCTGAAGACTGTCATGGAATTCTCAAGTAACTAGGCATGTCGTCTTTGTATGTATTCAGTGGAGCTGTTCTGATGTGCTGCCGTGTTTGTGTCAGGTGGGACGGTCAGGCAGGTTTGGACATCTTGGTCTTGCCGTGAACCTGATCACTTACGAGGACCAGTTTAATTTGTAAGCTTCCTACTTCCATTAGGCTTTTGGGCGGGTTAAGTTAGAACAGCTTTGTAAAGAAAGAACAATAATAGTAAGGAATCATATGGATGCTAGTTGCCTTTGCTCTTCTAGAGAGCACTAATATTGAAATATGTATATTTCAGGTACAGGATCGAACAGGAACTACGCACCGAGATTAAACCCATTCCACCACTGATAGATCAAGCTATCTATTGCAGATAAGCTTTTTACATTATCAGGAATTCAGTGTACCATTCTGGTCGAATGTTAGCCAAGATGATGACGGCATATTGAGACAGACTGTTCATGAATTATGAAGGCAGTTTTTTTCCCAAGCTTTCAGGAATCGAATTATTGCTGAAAGGCATGTGGATGCTCTCCATCAAGTGTATTTTTTGGGAAAAGGTGGTATCTCCTTACACCAGTGAGTCCATAATCACCGTCTGTCTCTTTGATTGTGTGATCATGTAATAGATAACACTACTAAATTGAGGTTCACGACGAGGGATTTCTAGTCAAACATATGTTTGTAGCAGTAAGCTAAGCAGATGGGGTGCTCTTTTGATGCAGTTGAAATGGAAGTTGGATCGTTTCGGATTGATATGGATGCAAGTGGACTGATAATAGATGATAACTTACACCTGGTATCTCTATGATTTGAGAACTACCGACTTCATATGTAGAAAACTGGAGAAAAAGAAGTCCCAGAGTTCACCAACCCAAGTCTGTCTGTGCTGTGCACCACAGGAACTAAGAAATCTAAATTCGTTGCACAAGTTCGTCCACCTCAAACTGGCAAGGATAGAAACATTAACCAATTTATTCTATTCAAAATGGTTTTGCTGGTTTTAAACACAGTAGCTTTTTCTATATGAGATAACAAACACAGCAATCAAAGTGTTCTCAGAATTTAGGTACAGCATAAAAAAATTATTGAAAATTGGCCCTTGTGATCCTGAGAAGTTTAGCTGTATTTCATATTTGACTCACATATGTTAATATTAGAGATTTTGCACTAACTTGTATCATGACAGAAATATACAATCAATTATTGAACGTAGATTGCTAGGTTTTATGGATTGCCTACATGGCTGTGTCACCATTATAAATAGCGATGTACATTTCTGAAGAATTTATTCGTTGTTGTGTGTCCTAATTTGTGTTTGAAATTATGAACTAGTAACTTCTACTTGAATCATATTTATACATTCCAAGGTTATCCTATCATAAGATCTTACCAAACTGCAAACAAATTGTAATGTAAATGCTACATTGTGAAGAATCTCTATCTTGTACTTGATTCTTTTGAAGATCAAGTAGTTTCCTTTGTTTGAAACTTAGAATGGCAAGAAGAGATAACTCAGTTTTGAACCAAGGGGTTTTAAAAAGAGAACCTTTTAGCAAATAATAGTATAGCTCTATGATTGGTAGACACCTTTTAATATGACTATATCATATCAATCTAGAAGTATTTCACCTTCATGCAAGGATTGGCATGCCTTTTAGAGTCACGAAATACAAGATGCAATTTATTTTATTGAGCTTTCAAAGTTGGAAGTAGAGTGGATACTTTATATTGAAAGGTAGAGTGGATACATACTTCATATTGACAATGATTTTTTTTTTTCCTTTAAACAAAACCACTAACTTACAAGCATTGGTGATATAGAGAATCATAGAAAATATGACTCCTTACTTTAGTTTTACAAGCTTGTGCTAGAGAGACTTACACAAAAGGTTAATCTTAGATTACATATTTTCCACATGAGAGAGAGAGAGAGAGAGAGAGAGAGAGGGGCAAAGCTTTATTAATGTCTTTTCCATGCCAAAAGGCATATAAGATTAGTATGTGGTAACCGTGGGAGCGTATGAAACGTCTCCGAAACAGTAATAAAAATACAAATCTAAATACTATGAATTGAAATAAATGTGAGGACATATGAAAAGTGAAACATGTGGGAGCATAGGTACGGCTAAATGCCATGAATGAGGTATGACATGCAATCCTGTCCTATTGATGCTATAGAAAGATGTAATACGAGCTGCAAAATGAAGGGCCGCTGGTGGTGGCTGACGTCGTCTAGGGGGATGGGGTCTCCTCGTGATAGGAAGTTTATGTTTTACTTTATACGTTTATTTATTCTATTAACTTTGTTGTTTGGTGACTGTTTCTTTGTTTTAGATATTTAAAAAAAAAAATGATTCTTGGATGTGAACTTCGTAGTATGCGCTAACTCTTGTTGAAGTACAGAGATAGATAAGAGAGAGAGAGAGAGAGAGAGAGAGAGAGAGAGAGAGAGAGAGAGTGAGAGAGAGTTTTATTCCATATTGGAATTATTGATTTTTATAATATACACTCCCAAAGGTGCTTTGGCCTGTTTTCACATTAATTCACTTATATTGTTAGAGCACACATTACACCACAAAAGTGCATTGAAATGTACACATTGAGGAACATGAATTTGTTCTCTCCTTTGAGGATAAATCTTAATTAATGTAGTCTATGTGAGTAAAATACAGGCACAAAAGGGAGGCCATATAAAAAAGGTGAAAAAGTGAAAATGCTAAGCAAAGAGACCATTATGGTTTAACCTGGGTGAAAGTACATTAGAACAAATTGCATGTATTTTGATGTAATTGATGGTCAAGATTATGATAACTTGTTAAATGGAGTTATGCCTAAAAATGAATTTAACTTTTACAAATCTGCATGTTATAGCAGATAGAAGATAGAAGGTAGTCGAGATCAATTTGTTGAAGTCATTCTACTTTCAAAGGTTAGGAGAGATGCTAACAAGGTTATTGAGCATCATATATTGAATATACCAAGGAGTGAACATACTTACAAATTTGAGTTTACTATCTTAAATCTTAATCAAAGGGGAAGAGAAGTAGTGGCTTTTGTATGGATTGTAAGATTTGAAGAAAATTGATACACCTTTTTAGGACACGGAGATGACTATGTGGAAAATTTGATAGCACAAGGACTGCTCAATTATTGGCCATCAAAATTTTAGAGCACAATAGATTCTTATTGACGTGAATAGAGTTTATGTTTTTTCAAGAAATAAGTTGAGACATTTTTAGAGAGGAGTGACCAAAATGAGGAATAATCTAAATATTTGAAGAGTGGGTAGGCTAACCACGAAGGGAGAAGGCTTAAGATAATTGAGAAGTTTTTTGAGGTTGGTTCATATAGAGACTTGTGTACACTATCCAAGTTAGCATTGTATTGAAAATCAAGTCGGTCATGCCTGCAAGTGGAAGAAGGTTGGTTGTAGAGGAACAAAAAAGTTATCATCTTATGAAGATTTTGCACCCTCTCTTCCAAATTGCAAAAAATGAGCAATCTTTGGTTTCCAAATGGATCTTAGCACTATTGTACTATTTCCCCTTCTCTGCTCATCAATCGCAAGTGATTACAAGCAAGAAATCCAATCAAGATCACTCAAATCATCAAAATCTAACCCTAAAACCACAAAAATGCAAATATAACCCTATTATGCCAAAACCAAGATGCCTAAATGCAATCTAACATCCATCCAAGTATCATGAACATGCTAAAAAAAAATGAAAATAATGGCATTAATCCTCGACAATGGTGCCAAAATTGTAGGGACTTTCATTAACACGTTTCAAACCGTTATTCTAAACACATGCAAAGCAATTAAATTATGAAGAGAATTCTTCTTTCATGTCACGTGGAAGTTTGATACCATGAGAGCAAAGCTTAGATTCACAATGTTATGCATGCTATGATGATAATCTAACACTAACATCCACTAAACCTAATTCTCCATAATCAAGCTTACTTCTCTCTCTCTCTCTCTCTCTCTCTCACTCTCTCTCTCTCTCTCTCTCTCTCTCTCTCTCTCTCTCTCTCTCTCTCTCTCTCTCTCTCTCTCTCTCTCTCTCTCTCTCTCTCTCTCTCTCTCTCTCTCTCTCTCTCTCTCTCTCTCTCTCTCTCTCTCTCTCATGAAAAATTGGCAAAATCTAGCTTTGTTATTTTACATTTGTTGTTTGTGAGAAAATCTCACACGTGTGGAGCATGTTCCCATGTGTGGAAAATAGTCAAAATAATCTTAGTCATGTTGAGTTAGGAGTACTCAAGTTTTTAGTAGAGATCTAGCCAAGTGTTTGACGTTGATTAGGCCATTTTTGGCACAAGAGGCAAAATAGGCAAGTACACATGTAAAGGCCTGATTTGGCCAAAAGTGAAAAGTGATGTAGCTCGAGTTAGGTTAGGCTACTTACATTGTCAAATTGAGATTTGGTGAGTGACTCATCCCTATGTGTTGGCATGAGAGTTAGTGACCAATCAAAATGCTAAAATTTATCAAAATGGTCCAATCAAGATTGAGGGCTCATATTTCACTCAACCAATAGGATTTAGAGGAGAAAAAAAAGGGGTTCAATCATGTTTCACTCCCCTTCACCCTAGATTACTACTTATATGTGACATAGTTCATTTGTAATCAAGTTTTGGAGTTATGAGATTTTCTACACTATTTTGGCAAATCTTGGTCTTCTCTCTCTACTCGAGTTTTGGATGGTTGATTCTCTTTCTACTCGAGAGGACGGCATTTTCATAGTTAGTTTTTTCATATTCAGGTCTCCGCAAGTGTGAGTGTATTTGTCTAAATGATTTATGCATGATTTTTAATGCTTTTGCCTTAGATTTATGGAATAGATCTTGGTTTTCAATCTATGTGTGATCTATGTGCAATCACCACATCTTAGGAGATCAAAATCACACTTTGTGGCATTCCCACACATGTATTGAACATCTCTCTCTCTCTCTCTCTCTCTCTCTCTCTCTCTCTCTCTCTCACACACACACACACACACACACACACACACACACACACACACACACACACACACACACACACAAAGATAGCAACAATAACTAAATCCAACAAATATAAAGATAACAAAAACATGAGAGAGATGGAGGAAGAGGAGAAGCAAGGACATCCAATTGCCAAACGGTAGAGGTTCCACCTTCTTTGAATGAACATGAAAAATGAAACACAATGTACCAATATTTATAGTGGATTTTGGGCACTTGGCCTCAATGGCTATTGGCCAATCTCTACCTCCCTTATTATTTGAATTTGAAATTTGGTGGAAACACTCTTTTATTCACTAACGTGATTTTTAAGCTCCTAAACCAATTAACTTTCACCTAAGAATCTCTTTTATTGCTATCTATCAATGAAATAATAATGTGATCATTGGGTTAGACTTACACACGCAGAGTGCCAAATCCCTCACACTTATGCTCTACTCTAGATCAATATATCCGAAATTACTTTAAAAAAAATCTCATTTCTATACCATAGTTGGTTTTCTTCCGAAAATTAGGCAACCAACAGATCCTCAAGTAGAATTTTATCCCATCACTTCACCCCTCATCTTAAAAAATTATCAATTTCTATAAAAGTTAACTGGAAAGATGACATGTGGTGTAGCTCCTCGGTAACGGCGCCAAAATTGTAGTGGGTTTCTTTCCTTGCCTATCCTCAATCCAAGATCTAATCAATCTAGCATCGAGGAGATGAAGTTAGTTGCCACGCGTAGATTCGTTTCCATGAGAGCGATAGCATAGTTCAAATTTCAGCATGAATGGAAGATTCACATCTAACTCTACCATCCATTAACCCTAAGCATTAACACTACATCCTTTAACACTACATCTGCAATAAAGATAGCTTACTCTTTCTCTCTCTCTCTTTCTCCCTCATAAAAGTTTAAAAACATGCAATCCCAAAAACAATCCGGTCTAACAATTAGCAAACACAATAAAAGCATAAGAGATTGAGGAAAAGTGATAGAGAGTAAGAACATTCATAAATCCATTTCACAAGATAACCAATTTGCTTTATTGAAATTAAGATATGTACATGTGTAGGAACTTGAGTTGGTCCCTTTTTATAGTAGAGAGGAGGACCTTGGCCTCTGAATCCAATTGGCCCATTTCTACCTCCCGAATTATTCAAATTTTAAAAAAGAGTGGGAACCATCCAAATTGGAGGGAAACCCAACTTTATTCACTAACTTGACATTTAGGCCCTGCGACATTAAAAGTCCCACAAAAAGGCCTAAAGTCCTTTTATTAACTTTCTAATTAATCAAATAACTATGTGATCATTGGGTTGGACTTACACACGCAAGGTGCCAAATCCCTCTCACTTATTAACTAGGATTAGAGTTGCCTTGGGATCTCCAACAGCTGTTGGTAACATAATCACCATGTCATCCAAAGTATAGCGTTTGAAATGATCAGGCATATCGTGTTGGACTTTTTTGATTGTTCCTTCTTATAAGGGTCGATCTTTGATCTCCATTTAGCTTTCTTGGCAGGAATCGATGGTGGAGGTGATGACCTTCTAGAAGATGTGCTCGTCGCTGAAGGTGACGACTTCCTTGATGTTGATTTTTTGCGAGAATTCCAAATTGAAGTATCATTTTTGACCCTTCTCTTTTCCTTTATCCAATAAAAGTGGTACATTCTTAGAATCAACTTTTTGAGATGATTTTTCAGGACCGTATTGTAGTGTTGCTTACCTTGTTTCTTTGTCATAAGGTCTGCCATTTTGCCTTCCTTCAATATATCTGCTTTTGGCGGTTTTATTGTTGGTTTATCTGGAATATCTTGAAATCACGAATTACAAGATTGGCATATTAGCAATGACCTAGAGTGTATTTGCTGATGTCATGATATCAGATCAGGTATCTATACTTCTTGGTACTTGCATGATCTTGCTGGTCCTTTTTTGGAGCATGAGGGTTGAAAAAGATGTCGCGACGATTTTCTTGTTGCTTCATGTCCTTTGACTTTCGCGTCGTCTGACTATCTCCCCCTGTACCGCGAAAAATTCTCTTTCGCGAATTTTTCTTATTCGTGTCTTTTCTCCAGGGTGTTCGCAAACATTTTTGTTTCGTGCCTTTTGACTTTTGCGTTCCCGAACATTTTCGTCAGAGCGAGGGCTGAAAGCTAGCAAAGCTTTGGTAATAGAAACATTTTGTTTCTTCAGCTCCCTCTCAAAGCATGATAGCTTGACGATTCCAAGACTGCTCCTTTGTCTCTCAAAAATGTCTAGGGCTTTTGTGAAGATGTCAGCAACCATGTCTTTCGTTCTAATGAAGGTGGTCTGCAACATCTTCTTCTCAATCATATCCTTGATCAAGTGGTACTTGATCACGATGTGTTTCGTCCTTGAGTGAAATACAAGATCTTTCGTCAGATGTATTGCAGATGTATTATCTATCTGCAAGACCAGAGGCTTGTTTCTTGTTTTGCCCAATTCGTCCAGGAATTGTTGGAGCCAAATCATTTCATTGGCCATCTTTGTTGATACAACGTACTCTGCTTCGCAGGATGACTGAGCCACAATGGTTTGTTTCTTGTTGACCCTGAGAATTGCCACTCCTCACGCGATTGTGCATCCTCCTGAGACGCTTTTACAATCGTCCTTGAGGAATGCCCAGCTAGCATCACTGTAGGAAAGCATCTTGAACCCTGCATCACGACAATAACACAAGCCATAATCTCTCGTTAATTGAAGATATTTCAAAATTTGTTTTGCAATCTTCCAATGTGTTGAGCCTAGATTCGTGCAGAATTGGCTCAGCCTGAACACTGCACAGAATTGTCTCAGCCTGAACACTGCATAAGCAATCTCAAGCGTGTGTTGTCTACAAGGTACATCAACCTATCAGCTTCCTATAAGGTGTGAGTTGCATTTGTTCTCTCTCTTCTTCAGTCCTCTGAGAGTCATCATTTGTCAGCACCATTTTTGCGAGCATTGGGGTATTTGCTCCTTTGCAATTCAGCATCCCAAAATCCTCTAGGATTTTCTGGGTGTATCTGGACTGGTGAAGGTACAACTTACCTCCCTCATAGTCCCTTTCAATTTGCAAGCCAAGGTAGCACCTGGCTTCTCCCAGATCCACAATCTCAAAATGTTTCGAGATGTCTTCCTTCACTTCAACAATCAGCTTCTTACTCTTTCAGAGTATCAGAGTGTCATCCACATATATAGTCACAATAATGATCTGCCCATCTGTAACTCACAATAAAAATCTAGGTAAGGCTCTCAATAGGTAAGTGAGCTGTTTCTCAGCTGACACTGGATTCTCTACTCTAGAGTTATATAATGATAGAAATAGATCCTTCATCTTCCTTACAAAAGAAGTGAGGTCTTTTCCATCCCACTGTAGATTTGTTGGTTGATCTTCCAGCATCATTATTTGACTTCTTGATTTCGTTTGAAATCTCGTGAGCAGTGTATCCCACATCTCCTTAGCTTTGGAGAGTGTAGCCAGGTCAAGTGTGAGAATATCTTCAATGGATGAAGATAGCAAGGCTACTGCCTTGTCATTTTTCTCCCTCCACTCACGTAGCTCTTTGCCTGATGTCGTAGGCATCTCCTCTGTGCCATCCACCCAGAGGAACTTCTTGTGCTCACTTTCGATACTTCAAAATCAATATCACTCGCCCACTTTGTTTCTTCTTCAAAAAATTCGACATGCTGTACCACTTCATCTTTAACTTCCGCATCTTTAGTGGCTTTAGGTTTTACATATTTTACTAGCAACATTTTTTACTGGTGGTTTTGGACATTCTGAAGTTACATGTCCTTCAGCTCTTTAATTTTCGCACAAGGGCACATATCCAATATGCTTCTTTGGTTCAGGACATTGATTAGAATAATGCCTAGGTGTTTCACAATTATAACATGTAGGTACAAGTTTTGTTCTTTGAACACCATTCTTTTGTTGATTGGGTACATATTCTTGTACTGGAATAAACTTCCTTATAGGAGGTTTAAATGAAGTAGAGGCTGGTGTAGTATTAATTAGTTTTTGTATTGGTAGTTTGTACTTCATATACACTTTCACCAGGCCCTACCTCCATTAAATACACAACTTCATTATTGAAATTCTCTTCCTCATCACTTTCTTCAACATTGAATAGCCAATTTCTCTAAATTGCTTCAGGAATTGAGTTTTTAAATCTAAATCAGGTTCAATCTGGATCAACCATGTTCTGGCTTCTTTTCTAAGAAGCATAGGAAATATCCTCAATTTTTCAACATCTAAACTTTCTATATTACTCACAACAATAGTGTAACAACCATAATCGATTGTCTCTAAGATGAGGATAGGAGAACACAATAGGAGAGATTATGGAGCCAAACCGCCCAACTAATCCTAGATCAAACCTGGATCTAGCCCCCAAGCCATGCCATGTGAAACAAGAGGAAAAGAGAAAAACTGGTGACCTAAACCCAATATGTCGACGGGAGAATCTCTGCCTCATTATATAGAGATAGAGTCATGTGCATGAAACCATACAATCCCCATGTAGGTCAACTATAAATAGATCACATCTCTTCATACATTCCTCCTGCCTATATCTGTCACACAGACATGCAATACTCCATATGTCTCAATCAGAGTGTCTGGGTCCTCTCAAGGTAATTAGTCACAAACAGGCCTTGACATGAAATTAAATCATGGCGTGACCAATAATCCCAAGTACTGGAGGGCCGGTCTACCATATTAGGACTATTTCAGGTCTTTAATAACATTCTTCCCTCCTTAAACTGCTTCTATCCTTAGAAGCTCCTCAAAACATGAAAGAATTACAGAAACAGTTCCTTTAACTTTCAATATTAACCGAAAAAATCGTTATCCTTAGTTTGACTTTCACATCAAATAAGTACTCAGAGATAAACCAATTTTCAATCGTTAATCTCTGTTCTGGAGTACAAATTCTGGTTTGAAAAGTACACTAAGAGATACATTTTCTCAACTGGGTTACACTCAACACAAGTTAGTAACATCACCTTCATGTAAAACACTTACATGTACTATCTGAGTGAAATATCACCTAATCTAGGAGACTAAAGCTAAAAGATAAAAATAATAATTACAACCTCAAATTATCTACAAACTTTGGCAGACAATTCATAAAAAACTTCTAAGTACAACTATCCTTAGAATCCAATTATAAGATATGATAATTCATTCAACTAGAATCTCTAGGAGAATCATTAATATAGAATGATTAAAACTCAACTTTGAGTATCCCAGATACTCCTTTGAGTTGAATCTCATGTTTCTAGCACCAAATACAAGAAAATAACATTCATTCATCTTAATAGACTTGTCTGTCTCTATGATAACTGGAGATCCAAGTAAATGAAGAACTGTGCTCAAGCATATGCAAACCATAAACTATAGCAGAATAGCATCCACTAGATAAATAAGATAATGTATGTGAGATCCATAGGTTCTCAATTAAAATACTAGAGTAAAGAGATTCAAAACTCTAATCTGAATTCTTACTCAATTAACATACCAAGACTTCATCGTCACACTTAAGAATCATTACAATTCTTTACAATCCTCTAACAACAATTAAGTATCTTATTACGATCCGTCAACCATAAATATTTGGATTCGTATGATTCGTCAATCATAATTTTCTGGAATCCAAAACCATATTTAATCATTTACAAGGTATTGGAGTATATGTCCCACATAACTTAGGAAAAGTAAGAATCATTCCAAAATCTTTCCACTAAGAAAATACTGGATTTAGAAATATTTCTCCACCAGGATTCTTTCACTGAAATGCAAGATTCAAGGTCTATAAACCACTGGTAATTAAAGACTGAATGCATACCAAAATGACGATCATCTTCAACCACAAAAAAAAAACTTTAGATTATAAATCTAGAATCAAATCTAGATACCCAAAGTCTTGCTGAATATCAATTCAGATTTTATTCTTGGATTCATTATGATTTGTTGTCCAATTGAGCGCTCTTTGGGATACAATCACTAATGAGCTGAGTCCCTTCCTTAACTAAGGAATACTCTATCCCAAGACCATCACTTCCTGGTGAATCCACATCACACTGATCGTTTCACCAATTAACTTCATCTTGGAGTAATCAACTACTCAAGTTAATTGTCAAATGATTCAGAAATCTCATATGTCTAGGTGCAGATCTCAATTATACTAGTATCACACCACATTTAAATCCTCATCCAAACCATTTATAAGTTAATCCATAAATCTCGAATCCAAAGATTTGTTAACTCTACAAGTATCTGTCAAAACAATACTTGATTACATGTTTATGTTTACCGACTAGGTTAAGTGCACCAAATAACTCTAGTAACCAAGAATACACAGTAGATTCATACATGATTAATCATGCACATATGTGAATAATCTCACTATGACCCAGTACATAAAAATAGTTTTATCTTGCAGATTCCTCCAGAACCCACATATGTTACTCACATATCTCACTGAGATCTTGTAACTCAGCTGAAAAAATTTATTTCTCATGAGTAAATAACATATATGAGACGGATAACATTCACTCTCAACAGTTTTCCAATCCAACTTAGGCTTTTGGAGGGTGGAAACAGTCATCTCGGTTTTTAATGCAGGACCTGTGAATTCGGCAATCAACAACAAAGATCACCAATCTCAGAATCATCTGTGATTCAGATCCCGCTGCCCACTTAAGCATTTTTCATGCACTCAATTATTCATTGTCTTGCACAGCCCTCAGTAACAGAGCGAAAAACAAGAAATCAGTGGTCATTTTGGATTTCTGCAGATTCAGAAATCATCTCACCTACAATCCTCAATCACCGAGGTTAGAGAACTCAATCGGTCTGAAGGAATGATCAATACATTAACTATTCCAAAACGTTTCTTTCAGATCCTCAAAAAATTGCCAAACATTCTTTTGCAGGGAATAGTTAATCTCAAACACATGGTTGTGGTTCTAGTTTTGTTTTTTGCTTACTAATAGACAGTTAATCAATTTAGCAACTCCATTCTATGTTCTTAAACTACCGTTTGATCAGTGTAAGAAAGGACATTTCTCCTCAACAAGTAGTTTGTTAGACCCAAAATTTCTAGCCATGAACTGTTTATTTCGTTGGATAGATCAATTCAGAATCAGTCTATCAATAAACATAGTCAGACCAACTTAAATCCAACACCCTAAACATTATGGTCTTTTGCATGTCATCCAAAACTCCATTGATATACAAAAACCAGCAACAAGCCTCTTGATTCACACATGCAAACCAAAAAACATGAATTGGAATTCTTCTCAAAAAACCAAAAAAATCAGAATGAACACAAGACTAATTCTCAACTTCTCCTTCAAAATTAAAACATGACGTTAGGCACATTACCAACAATTTTGAAGAGCTCCAAGAATTAACCAATTCAATTCCAAATCTCCTTTGAGAATTCAACACTCCAAACCGGGATGTTACTCCAAGTGCTTCGATCTTCCAATCCCATGTAGAGCTTGCCTCCAACTCCCATCCAAGACCGCATCTTAGCCGGGCTCTGATACCAATGTAACAACCATAATCGATTGCCTCTAAGATGAGGATAGGAGAACACAATAGGAGAGACTATGGAGCCAAACCGCCCAACCAATCCTAGATCAAACCTGGATCTAGCCCCCAAGCCATGCCATGTGAAACAAGAGGAGAAGAGAGAAACTGGTGACCTAAACCCAATATGTTGACGGGAGAATCTCTACTTCATTATATAGAGAGTAGAGTCCTGTGCATGAAACCATGCAATCCCCATGCAGGTCAACTATAAATAGATCACATCTCTTCATGCAGTCCTCCTGCCTATATCCGTCACACAGACATGCAATACTCTCAATTAGAGTGTCTGGGTCCTCTCAAGGTAATTAGTCACAAACATGCCTTGACATGGAATTAAATCATGGCATGACCAATAATCCCGAGTATTGGAGGGCCGGTCTACCATATTAGGACTATTCTAGGTCCTTAACCGAATATGGCCATAACAAATAGATTCAAATTGAGATATGTAACTGTCAACGTCTTTTGAGGCTTTCCCATTGAAATAATCATACCGGATTTTGGAAGAAGACAATCCTAGAGCAGCCCTATCTTCTTTATCTAGATGAGGTGGACTGAGTGATTCTTCTTTTTTAGATTCACTTTTTGATGTCAAAAGTATAATCGAGTCTCCTTCTTCGATCAATGTCGGTATCCTAGGTTACTCTCTTTCCCGTTCTCTGCGCCTTCGTCTTTGTTGTCGCTCCTTTCTCGTCTTTCTCTCCAATATTGGTCTTCAAACATAAAAGAACAGAAGAGTCGATTTTATGATCTCATCATTCAGAGGGTCGAAAAAATATGGTATGGGTCGACAAATATGAAAGATCGAAGCTGTATGATTTTTCAATCCAAGGATTTCGATACATATGTATTTCGATCTGGAATTCAATTACTTTGGATTCTTCATTCACACGAATGCATGTGTCAACAATCCCATACAAACAAGTGGTATTTTCAGTTTGCTCACGTCTTTTAAGATGTCTTACAATCTTATCAGAAAGACTGGTCGCATGAATTCAAATCTTCTAGGATTATATTTAATCAGTGATTCTTCCTTTATAAATCCAACAATTAATCCATAGGGTATTACAATTCAACCTTCCGCTTACTTTGGTCATTTATCTATATCTGTCAGAATGGCTGATCATGGCGTAGCTAGAGGCGGTCGTGTAATCCGAAGATAGGTGGTAATGTTGATCGACATTCATAAAGACTCCAGCATAACCTTTGAAAATTCTCCTCTTGCTAATTACTTTTCAAACATAGAAGAGGTTTCTTCTAAAGAACCAGAATCGGAACGACCTGGTTCATTAGAATTTATTAATCTGCCAAATCGCAATCTCCCGACATTCAGATTATTAACAGTTTTGTTAATAATATGTATGGGTTTATACGTATACAGCTTGATTAGGTCTATATATTACAAAATCCCTTTGTGTAGAAATTTTGCGCATAATTATATAAAGAAAAACTCTAATATTACTGCATCTTTGGATTTGAATGTTGTTTTTGTTTATATTGCAACACGCTTGTTTCATGGCCATGCATAATTCGCAATCGCTCTTGCAATAACTTGATAGCAATTCTCATGTTGTCTAGTCCATTGAAACTCTCTTTTAGTTTCTAAAATATTTCCCAAAATTGTAATTTCCTATTCAAGCAAGGGAATAAACCTTCTAAAATAACCAACTTGTCCAAGGAATACGCTAAGTGAGTCTTTGTCTTGAATACTTTTAAGAAAATTCCCTCTCTAGACATCTCGAATCATATTCCTTGAGCCACATGATAATAATTTCCACGAGTTAATATCTCCTTCTCCCCGGCAACAGGGCCAAAATTTGGCTTATGTCGTGGCTCATCGAATTAGATTATTAGCTTTTAATGAAGTATTAAAGATATCGTTTCCCAAATAGAGAGATTTAGAGACATAGTAATCGTGAAAGCTATCATTCTGTGTAAAAGATAAATAACTGGTTATCAAATGATATTTAAAACAGGCGGCCAGTACAACCCTTCAATATTCAAATAATGATTTAACTATTTTCTGATAAATCTTTGGTACTGGTTCTCTCCCCATACACTTACTATGCATGACCACTATTGGATCGAGTGATTAAGTTAATCAACTTCACGTACAGCCTGACTAAGTTATAGAATTCTCATAATGTAGTTTGTATTTATGACTCGACCCCAAGCATATCTTCCAAGATTTGGTTTTCTCGCTCTGTCTGACCATCCGTTTGAGGATGCTCAGAGCTACTCATCCGCAACTGTGTTCCCAGCTTGGCGAACACCTCAATCCAAAAATTTTCCGTAAACTTGGGATCCCTGTTTGAAACAATGGACTTCGGAAGACCATGTAACCTGACAATATTCTGAATAAACAACTCATCCACTTGCGGAGCTGTCACCTTCTTGGTCGTTGCGATGAAATGAGCCATCTTGGGAAACCTGTCTACCACTACCATAACGGAATTGAATCAGCGTGAATTGTTTTCCTTGGTTTTTGTTTCATTTCATTTCGTGTTTTCCAGTCTTCGAGGTATGTTTGACCTTCAGGGTATGTTCGCCCTTCAACCTTTGCTTTGTTTCGCTTCGTCACCTTCGCGACAAAGTTGCAAGAGTTCACAATTTCTGACACTCCCTCTTGAACCTTGTAACTTTGTATATATAATCCAATTGACTTTCTTTGCCTTGCAAAGAGTGGTTTGTCGAGTGGCTTCATGAGCAGATCTGCAATCATGTCTTCAGACTTTATGTACTGAACCTTGAGCTCTCCCTTTGAGATCAAGTCTCAAATATGATGGTACTTCAGAGGTCTATGTTTTGTCTTTGAATGGAAAACAGGGTCCTGGGACAGATATATGGCACTTTGAGAATCCATCATTAACGTGCATGGTTCTCCTTGTGGTATGCCAATTGCCTCCAACATCATCTGCAACCATACTCCCTCGTTTGCCATCTTTGAAGCTGCGACATATTTAGCTTTGCATGAGGATTGAGCCACCAAGGTTTGCTTCTTGCATGTCCAGCTGATTGCTACTCCGGATGCTATCGAGCATCCTCCTGTCACGGAATTGCTGTCGTCTTTGCAGCTTGCCTAGCTTGCATCGCTGTAGTGGTGCAACTCGAATCCTTTGTCTCCTTTGTCTGCTTTGTAGGTTTAATCCCATGTTTTGGGTACCCTTCAGATATTACAAGATTCATTTCACCATTTGCCAATGCGCCATGCCAGGATTCGAAGAGAATTGGCTTAAAGCATAGACAAAGAAAGCCAAATCGGGTCTGGTACAGATTGTGAGGTACATCAGACTACCGATCACGTTTTGGTAGGGTAGACCTTCCATCTTATGTCTCTCCTCCTCTATTTTCGGACAATCCTGCTTCGTTAGTCTGGCTCCAGCTATCATTGGTGTGGCTTTTTCTTTGCAGTCCATCATTCGATATTACTTCAACACTTTTCGGACGTTCTCTGACTAACTCAGATGCATTTCTCTTCTTATTCGATCTCTTCTGATCTCCAGCCCAAGGCATTTTGTTGTTTCTCCCAGATCTATGATTTCATAAGTTTCAAAAATCTGACTCTTCATTTTTTTTATTAGCATCAAGGAGTTTCCTATCATTAGTGAGTCATCCACAAATTTGTCAGAATCACATAAGTTGTTCCTACTTTTTTTTGCTGCATTTTCACTCCCTCGGAGTAAGCCTTGGACTATGTCTCGAGGGTTATACCAACATCCCTCAATTTAATCCTCAGAATGTTGAAAATGAAAATTCATCTATCTTGACTTTAGGCTTGTCACAAAGTTTTTTCTATGTGAGTTTGCTGTTTCATATTGTAAATGCCAAATTTGGCCTAGAAGAAACTCGAGCTACATGGGGTCTTCAAAGTCTAGTTGGTAATATACAACTTGCATATAGAATGTAGATCTAGAAATATCAATAATATGCTTGTAGAAACTCGTGGCATATCACATGCAACGGTTGTAAGTGATCCATAGTAACATGCAAGGCATGCACAAAGTGAAATGGACACATGCATGATGATTTGTACAATTCTAGTTGAAAATATGACACTTGGTAAAAGTAGGTAGAAATGCATGCATGAGAAGTGACAAATGTCACTAATTCTCTAGTTTTCACTTATAGATGTGGATGGAAGTTGGATGGATGTGGTTCTACCTCGAGCTACTTCAAACTCCATAAATATGTGTAGACATTCTCATAATTTTTTATGAAGAACCAAGCTTTGAATCTATTCCATGTTATTTTGGATCTACACTATCATTTGCTTGAATAATGCTCTCTCTTTCTCTCTCTAACTTGAGTAGAAATTATGCTAATGCATTAAATTCTTCTGGTTTTTCTCTCTTGTCTTTCAAAGCTATCATTCTTTGATTCTTAGCATGCTAGGTTGTGATTTAGTCATAAAATTCTGTACTAGATCTTGGTATTCAATCTAGAATCAGGTTATGTGCTAAACACAAAGCTTAATAAGATCATTCACACTTGAGGATCATTCCCCACACGTGTGAGCTTGCTGGAAATTTTGTCATGGTATCAGAGCCAAATTAAGCTTTGCATGCTATTATCTCTAACTGTTCAAGAATTTGTGAGTCCAATTCAAGCAAAAAAGCAGTTTATTTTTCTTTACCTTTCTTGAAAAGTGTTTGGATCAAAGAGGATAGAAACTAGATTTTCAGATCAGAATTGACATTGTACGGAATTCTGGAATTCCGCATGTGTGAAAATCAGAGATTTTCAGACCTCTTTAATACCTTCATATTTGGTCCAAAGATATTGATGTTATAGCTTGATGGAAAGCTTATGAAGTGTACTTTCCATTGCAATTGATCCCAAATCAATTTGATGTGTCTATCAAGAGTTATAAGCTCTTAAAGAGGGTAGGGAGAGGTCCAAAATCCGAGTGACCACTTTTTGATTTGATTCAAGCTTGCTTGATTCATAAGCCTTTGTTTTGAGTAGTCAACACAAGAAATTGAAGATCAAGACAAAGTTTGATGTTATTTAACACTTTTGAGTATTCTTTGAATCATTAGTGTTTTCTTTTGTAGCATCTAACACGTGCCAAAAGTAGAATCCAAACCTATCTATGTTCCTCAATCCATTTTGAGAGACTGATCTAGATTATCTTGTTTTGAGAACTATACAGTTGCAACTTTTTCACATAGGAATGGTAGCACACCCTTGAAAATACCTATAGTGCAAGAGAGTAGCAACATCAAGTCTGATTGGAACAAGCTCAAACATATAATTGTCCAATAACATGAAGTCTTCACAATATGGCACCTATAGGAGGATATCTCTTAGAACCAAGTGAAAGACTAAGTACCTCCAATTATTCAATATGGAAGGTTAGGATGGAGTCAGTTCTAATACTCCAGGATGTTATGGACATAGTACCTGGTATTGAGGAGGAGCCTCAAGCACAACTTGAAATACCAAAGTATAGGAAGAGAACTAGAATGGCTCTACATTTCATTAAAATGAATGTCTCTAATGAGATTCTAAGAAAAATAGGATCTTGCACCACTGCTAAAGAAGCTTGGGACGCACTTAAGTCCATCTATGAAGCTAAGAACACTTCTAGAATACTCACTCTCAAAAATTAGATTTTTCAAAGTTTTCAAAGAAGTGAGGAGAGTGCATCAAATTATGTTCTGAGAGTAAAAGATCTTCATAGGGAACTTGCTTGTGTTGGTGTCACAATCAATCAAGATGAGCTAGTACAAGTCATTCTAAATGGCTTAAAAGAAGACTATGATAATCTTGTTCAATCCTTTGCCATAAAGGAGGAGTTTCCCAATTTGGAAACTCTTCAAGGAATTCTCATCTTTGAAGAAGCAAGGCAAAGTTACAAACTTTCTAGGATGAACAAACTCGAGCATATTGGAATTGACAAAGCTCTCTTTGTCAAGGATAAGCATAAAGGAGGATCAAGAACCAGTTTTCTCAAGTTTTCAACAAAGACAAAGCCAAGGACAGAGACAAAGATGGTGAAGAGGATGACTCAACTCATCCTTCTACTTCCAAGACCAAGAAGAAGAAAGTCAAGTGTTTCTTTTGTGGAAAGAAGGGGCATTATGCCTCTAATTGCTTAAAAAAAAATAAACTCAAACAAGCAAATCTCTCTAATGAGAAAGAAGAAGACTTTATTGCAAGTGATGGAGAAGGATCACTCATGGTGTCAAGTTTTTCTTCAACACCCTTCAAGAAAGATGGAGCATGGTACATCAATAGTGGAGCCTCTTCACATATGTGTTGTTCAAAAGAGTCTTTTGACTCTATTGTACCTTATAAAGGACTTAAAAGATCTATTTATACTGCAAATGATCATGAATGCTCTATTGAAGGAATTGGCAACATTCCATTAAAACTTGCTTCTTCTAAAGTTCCATCACTTTCCAATGTTCTTTTTGTTCCTAATCTTACAAAGAACTTGATAAGTGTTGGAAAGTTGCTTGATTGTGGTTGTGATGTAAAATTCAGTTCCAATACTTGCTTTATCAAGAAAGATGATGAGATCCTAGCTAATGGATCTAGATATGGTGGCACTTTCAAATTAAATTCTTGTGAGAATGCAAACTTTTGTGAAATTGCTCTTATGTCTAAGGAGGAGTTATGGCATAGAAGGTTGGGGCATCCTAGCTATAAGTCTATGCTTTCTATGATCAATAATGATAAGGCTATTGGCCTTCCAAGATCACTTTCCAAGGATATCAAGCCTTGTGAGGCTTGTGCTATTGCAAAATCACATAGAAAACCATATCAAAAGTCTTTTATTAAGACTTCTCATCCTTTGGAATTAATTCAATCAGATGTTCATTTTTCTTCCTCAAAAAGTATTGGTGGTGCAACTTGTTTTGTTACCTTCATTGATGATTTTACAAGATATACTTGGTTGTACGTACTTTCTTCAAAAGCTATGGTATTTGCTCATTCCTAGTCTTCAAAGCTTATGTTGAGAAACAATTTTCTTTCAAAGTTAAAGCTTTAAGATGTGATGGAGGAGGTGAATACATCTTCAACAAGTTCTATGATTATTGTGAGGTTGAAGGGATTAGGAGAGAGTTTTCTTGTGCTTATTCTCCATCTCAAAATGGAGTTGCTGAAAGAAAAAATCAATCTCTATGTGAATGTGCTAAAGCAATTTGTGTTGAAGCTTCTTTGCCTATTGAATATTGGGGAGAAGCAATTAATTGTGCAAATTATTTGTGCAATAGATTACCTCACAATGCACTTGCAGGAAGATCACCATATGAAGTCTTGTTTAAGAAAAAAACCTAAGGTTGATCACCTTAGAGTTTTTGGATGTGCTTGCTTTGTTCATGTACCCTGGGAAACAAGGAAAAGAGATGATCCAAATTCAGTCAAAGGGATCATTGTTGGATACTCATCTAACAAGAAGGCTTACAGAATTTATGTTCCCTCTACCTCAGTTACAATTGAGAGTAGGGATGTTATTTTCCACGAGAATCAAATATACATCTTTGATGAGGCCGAGATCAAAGATTCTCAAAAGGATTCTCCTATCATCACCCTTGAAGATTATCATGGAGAAATGGGGCCGAGAATTGAGGAGGAGTCACCTCGAAGTTTTCACCAAGGAGATCACAAAGAGAAAGATCCGAGCCTAAGAGGCATACATATGGAGATAAAGCAAGCAAGTGGAACTCAACTCCACTAATTATGCTTATTTTGTTTCACATGAGGAGCCAAAGGATGTATATGATGCACTCAACTCAAAAGAATGGTTTCTAGCCATGAAGGAGGAATATGATGCATTGATTGCCAACAAGACATGGAAGCTTGTGGATCTTCCATCCAACAAGCACACCATTGGTTGCAAATGGGTTTTTTGAGTCAAATATAATTAAGATGGCACAAACAACAAGTACAAGACAAGACTTTGTGCAAAGGGTTTTGGCTCAAGTTTATGGACTTGATTATGAGGAGACTTTTGTTCCAGTTGCAAAGATGGTATCAATTAGAATCATAATTTCTATTGCTGGTTCTTTCAAATGGCAAGTTTTTCAACTAGATGTCTCAAATGCATTTTTAAATGGATATCTAGAAGAAGAAATTTATATGGATCAACCTCTTGGGTTCATCCAAGACAAGACCAAAGTTTGCTTGCTCTTCAAAAGTCTCTATGGACTAAAGCAAACTCCAAGATTGTGGTATTATCGACTTAACCTTTTTCTTGATTCACTGGGATTCAATCTTAGTAACTATGATCCTTCCTTGTATGTCAAGTTTTATGATAGAAATATTGTCATTTTTCTCATTTATGTTGATGATATTATCCTGACAGGAAGTTGTATCAAGTTAGTTGAAGAAACCAAAATTGCACTTGGAAAAGAATTCAAGATGCAAGATCTTGGAAAAATTCATTACATATTAGGATTAGAGATTGACTTCTATAATGAGAAAGTTTTTGTTTGTCAATCCAAGTATGCTCTTTCAATGTTAAAAAAGTTCAATATGCTAGATTGTAAGAGTATTGATACTCCTATGGAGCAAATTGTAAAAGACCCTAACAAAGGTGATGAAAGATCCTTCATGGACATCACTCTTTTTAGGAGTCTTATAGGCTCCTTAATTTGGCTCACTATAGCTAGGCCTGATGTAAGTTTTAGTGTTCATAAGCTGAGCCAAGCTATGCAAATTCCTACTATTCATCATTGGAAAATGGCCAAACGAGTACTTAGATACATATCTTCAACCTATGATTATGGTTTGTTATATAAAAGTGAAGATCTTTCCATAGTTGGCTATTCTGGCTCAGATTTTGCAAGTGATAAAGTAGATCGAAAATCTACAAGTGCATATGTCATATATCTTGGCGGAAATTTGATATCTTGGCTTTCCAAAAAGCAAGATACAATATCACTCTCATTGTGGAGTTGAATATAAGGCACTTACTATCACAACAAAAGAAGTGCTTTGGATCAAGAGGTTGCTAGTTGAGCTAAAGATAATCAAGGAAGATGATCTACCTTTGATCATGGGTGACAATATTTCAGCACAAGCCCTTCCCAACAATCCAATATTTCATGCAAGGAGCAAACACATCGAGGTTGCACATCACTTCGTGAGAGAGAATATCATTGGAGGGAAAATCTACTTGGAGCACATCGACACATCATCTTGTATTGCAGATTTGCTCACCAAACCTTTGAGCAAAAATTCCTTTATCAAGCATAGAGCCAATCTTGGAATAATACCAAGATCCATGTTCAAGTCAACATAGATTCTTTTTAGGAGGAGTGTTGAAATGAAAAATCATCTATCCTGACTTTAGGCTTGTCACAAAGTTTTTTCTATGTGAGTTTGTTGTTTCATATTGTAAATGCCAAATTTGGCCTAGAAGAAACTCGAGCTACATGGGGTCTTCAAAGTCTAGTTGGTAATATACAACTTGCATATAGAATGTAGACTTAGAAATATCAATAATATGCTTGTAGAAAAACCCGTGGCATATCACATGCAACGGTTGTAAGTGATCCATAGTAATATGCAAGGCATGCACAAAGTGAAATGGACACGTGCATGATGATTTGTACAATTCTAGTTGAAAATATGACACTTGGTAAAAGTAGGTAGAAATGCATGCATGAGAAGTGACAAATGTCACTAATACTCTAGCTTTCACTTATAGATGTGGATGGAAGTTGGATGGATGTGGTTCTACCTCGAGCTACTTCAAACTCCATAAATATGTGTAGACATTCTCATAATTTTCTATGAAGAACCAAGCTTTGAAATGCATTAAATTCTTGTACTTTTTCTCTCTTGTCTTTCAAAGCTATCATTCTTTGATTCTTAGCATGCTAGATTGTGATTTAGTCATAAAATTTTGTACTAGATCTTGGTATTCAATCTAGAATCAGGTTATGTGCTAAACACAAAGCTTAATCCCCGGTCATGGAAAGCTTTTGAAGAAGCTTTCCTAAGAGAATTTCTACCAGAAAATGAACTGGATAGAGCCTGGGAAGCCTGGGAAAGAACAGTAATGGATAAATCTCTCATCCAATATATCTCGCAGTATCGAGAAGCAATTTTAAAGATTAAAAATATGGATGACTATCAGAAAATCAGGGGATTTGTCCGTGGCCTCAAAGATGAATATAAAGTAGAGGTCCAGAGAAACTCGCCTACTACCCTTGAGCAAGCTCTCAGATATGCTCAAATCTATGATGATTCAGTGGGTAGGAAGAGGGCGAGACAGCAACCACTTTCTGAGCAGCCTTCTCAGAAAGACTTTCAATTTCAAAAGAAATTTTTAAAAAGAAAGAAAGAAGATAAATTTAAAGGTGAAGCTCCTCAGAAACGCCCTTCACTCATACAGCCCTTAAAACCAGATGATTTTGAGAAAGCCAAACAAGAACATTTGTGCTTTGTGTGTATGGGCAAGGGACACACAGTCAGACAGTGTCCCAAGGGGCCTTTCACTAAAAAAGATAAGAAAGATAAAAAACAAGTTCATTTTGTTCAGACTGTATGTTTCCCCAGTGACTCGGCAGCTTCCGAGACCAAAGTGTATCATGAAGATCATGAACACTGTTGCCAGCTGACCTCTGCAATGCTAGCGAGACCCTTCAGATTTGGGCCGCATGACCTAGTACGTATGCATGGGAAAGTTGGTAACCAGTCAGTAAGAGTCATGGTTGATGATGGGGCAACCCATAATTTCATCAACCACACCCTGGTTAAAAAGCTTAAACTACCAGAAGTACCTAGTCAGCATAGGTACATAGTTTCATTAGCTAAGGGTGAAGATAAAAAAATATGGGAAACTATGGTAAGTAAGTTAAATCTTGGTATTCAGGGGTACCAAGATGAAATAAACTTTCAGATAATGCACCTGGATCGAACAGACATTGTTCTCGGGAGAGATTGGCTCTACAGTTTAGGACCTTCCCTCCACAGAAACTATCAGGAGAACACCCTCAACTTTCAGCATAAAGGCCGAGAGATCCAGTTGCATGGGGAGCATGATGTTCCTAACAGCCCTATGGTCTGCAGTTCAGAACTCTGTCAGCTAATCGGAGACGAAGACCATCAGGTATTCTTATGTGACTTTCAGTTTATTCCTGAAGTTTCTATTTCCAGTTCTATTCAACAAAAAATCAGTAAATTAGAAACTTTATTGTCTAAATTTAAAGATGTTTTTTCTGAAGATTTGCCACATGGTTTACCACCTAGCAGAGAGGTAGATCATGTAATAAACCTAGTACCAGGTACATCACTTATTTCTAAACCTCCGTATCGGGTCAGCCGAACAGAGGATGAAGAAATAACTAGGCAGTTAACAGACTATCTTGGGAAAGGCCAAATTCAAACCAGTAGTTCACCATGGGCCTCACCAGTCCTATTGGTGAAAAAGAAAGAGGGGTCTATGCGTCTTTGCATAGATTACAGAGCCCTCAATAAAGTCACAATTAAGAATAAATACCCTATGCCTCGGGCAGACGAGTTGTTTGATCAACTCGACGGGGCTAAGTTTTTCAGCAAAATAGACCTCAGATCGGGATATCATCAAGTCCGTATAAAATCGGAAGATGTCTCGAAAACAGCTTTTAGGACTCGTCATGGTCATTATGAGTTTAAGGTGATGCCATTTGGGCTCACAAATGCTCCAGCTACCTTTATGACCTTGATGAACAATGTCCTCAGACCATACTTGGGTAAGTTTGTAGTCGTATTTTTAGATGACATCCTCGTCTACAGCAAAACGAGGAAAGAGCATCTAAAACACCTCAGAAAGGTGTTTCGACTGCTCAGAAAGCATAAGCTTTATGCTAAACAATCCAAGTATGAATTCTTCGTTGAAGAAGTAGCATATTTGGGTCACATTATCTCTTCAGATGGGATTAAGATGAACCCAAATAAGGTTAAAGCCATACTTAGTTGGCTGAGACCTCAAAATATTTTGGAACTTCAGATCTTTCTTGGTTTGGCGGGATATTACAAACGATTTGTCAAGGAATATGCTCAGATAGCAGTTATCAAAGGAAAAGATATTGTTCCGGGAGAACCTTCATCACCTACTATTGACACGACAATCAGAGCTTCGGGCTCAGGCATGTCAATTGTCAACCCACTATTTGACAGCAAATCAGACGTAGACATTGCTGCTACCCAACAATAGGTCCCAGGAGTGGTTCATCAATCTATTCCTCCCAAAAGATCAAGCTGAGTGCGCACACAGCCCACAAGGTATACTCCTGAATCTGCATGTCTCTTGATATAGGAACTGACAACAGTCGAAGAGGCACTCAGCCAACTAGACTCTGATCTCTGGAGAGAACTATGGATAGAGAGTATTCCTCTCTGATCAAGAACCAAACATGGTCACTAGTCGAAGCTCCTATTGGCTGCAACATCATTGATTGCAAATGGATCTTCAAGATCAAATACAATGCCAATGGAGCGATCGATCGAAGGATAGAAAGACTGGTAGCACGAGGATTCACTCAGATCCCCAAAGTTGACTACAGTGAGACTTTCAGTCCTGTAGTCAAACATTTGTCGATCCGAGCCCTCCTATCATATGTCGCAGCTGCCGACCTCGAGGTGCATCAACTTGATGTGCAAACAGCTTATCTGAATGGAGTTATACAAGAAGACATCTACATACTCCAGCCCGAAGGATACGTTTTGGAAGGTATGAAGAATCATGTCTGTAAACTCCATAAAGCACTCTATGGCTTGAAACAATCTGTCTGGCCATTTGATTCAAAATTATCAGAAGAATTTAAACTCAAAGAAGTTTCCAGTTTATGGAATACTGCTGACCAAAAGTGACCTGTGAACTTAGGATCTCTATCACTAATAATGTCACTTGGCAGACCATACAACCAAAATAATCTTTCAACAAAGATCTGGGCTAATTCAGAGGCCTTTATAGTTGACTTGACTGGTATGAATGCAGCTAATTTAGTTAACCGATTCACAACAACCCAAATAGAATCATTTTGTCGTTGGGTCTTTGGAAGTCCAACTACAAAATCCATAGATATGCTTTCCCATTTCTTATCAGGGATATCTAACGGATGCAACAAACCACCATCCTTATGGCGTTCAGCCTTTGCTAGTTGACAGGACTTGCATTTAACAACATATGACTCGACATATGGCTTGAGATTTGGCCAATAAAATTCTTTTTTAACCAAGTCTAGAGTCCTGTGAATACCGGGATGTCCTGCATAGGGTATGTCATGACATTCAAACAAAATCTTACGTTTGAGCTCATCATCACCAGATATGCAAACTTTTCCATTCTGAAATAGCAATTCATCTCAAATGGTAAACTGTTCCACAATCTTCTTATCTTTTTTAGTTAGTTGAGTCCCCTGTGTTTTCGACTCAAACATTGTCCACATTTCTTTCGGTCTGAACAATGTTCCAAATATGACCAAAATGGGAATCTGATTCAATTTTTCCTCTCAACAAAAGATATAGATCCGTAGAAATCTGGGTGAATGACGACTCATTCAGTTCACCGATCTGACTAAGAGAATCGGCAACTTGATTAGAGTTGTCTCTTATGTAACGGATTTCATGATCGAATTCTTGCATCAATTCAGCCCATTGAGCTTTTCTCCCCCGAAGATCATGTTGGTTACAAAAATACTTAAGAGGCTGGTGATCCGTATACACGACAAACTTACTACCATACAAGTAGTGTCTCTAGGTTTTAAGTGCATGGATTACAACAAACAATTCGTTTTCCTACATAGTATAATGCAACTGAGGACCAGTGAATTTTTTGCTCTCAAATGCTAGCGGCCTATCCATTTATAAAAGAACCGCTCCAACTGCAACATCACTTGCATCCGTTCTCATGACATAAGGTAAATTTGGATTTGCAATTTTTAACACGGGAGCTTAAACAATCATTGTTTTAAGTTTCTCAAAACACTGATTCAATTTTTCATTTTAAACAACAGGCGGCCTAGGCTGATTCCTCTTTTTCTTTTAATTAACAAACCCTTTTGTCAGATTATTAAGTGGTGCTGCTAACTTAGCATAATCCTCAATAAATCTCTTGAAGAAAAGTGTAAAACCTAAAAATGACTTTACTTGCCTCACAGTTCTCGGAATTGGCCACTCAATCACAATCTTGATTTTATCCTCGTCAATCTTGATTTCATTTTCTTGTGATCTTATGACCGAGATAAAGTAACTATTGCTTAAAGAATTCACACTTGGACTCTTTAGGATAGAGTAACTCCTGAACGAAGTTTCATCAAGATGATTTTTAAGTGTTCTACATGTTCCACCAAGGACCTACTGTAAACGAGAATATCGTCTAAGAATATAACCACAAACTTTCCCAAATATGGACGAAATATATCGTTCTAGAATGTTGCTAGAATAGCACATATTGAAAAAACTTCATACTATGAATAACCCAATGCTTCCATTTCATTACTTGTAGAAATATGATCCAACGGACGTACAAAATTACTGCCAAATAATGTAACTACCTTATCACCCTCCTTAGAAGTGAGAACATGCTCCTCAAAATCAATCAACAGAGAAGGCAATTTACTAAATAACCACTCATAACCTAAGATTAAATCAGTACGAAATAGGTCTAAAACATAAAAATTAACTAATTTTGTGTGTCCTTGCATCAAAACTGGGAGCTTCAAGACTTTTATGTTCCAAATCTCCAACTCTGCTACTGAAGCTAAATAAACTTTATATTTATAATTGTTGGCTTCAGTTTACAGACAAAATATAAGTTCTCTTTCTTAGCCTTTTTCTGGGACATAGATTTCTTAAATCTCTTTCTCTTCGGCTTCCGGGATTCCGATGCTGCTGGATCTAATTCGTCAAAATATTTTGCTTGGTCTGGACCCCGCTTCTTCTTGGTTTTCAAAGTGGTTGGAATTTGCGCAAACTACTTCTTGGATGCCACCACTGTGGAATCACATGCTTTCGCAATCCAAAATACATCCTCAAGGTTTTGAAGCACATTTCGCCTGCATTCGTTTTCATAGTCAGCTGGCAAACCTAGGACAAGCTGCCAAAGTGTCAACTTTGCATCGAATAATGGAACTCTATTCCATAGGTCCATGAATTCTTGGATATAAGAGTCTAAACTCTTTGTACCCATTGTACAGCTCATGAACTTTAGGTAGTAGTCAACGTCATCAGCAATCACAAAAGCTTTCTTGAAAACTTCCGCAAATGCATCCCAAGTAGTTGGCTTCACCAGGTAAATCTCGCCACCACGATGACGCTTTGCCACGTAAGGACAACACGACACTTTCAATTTTTTTCTCATCAGAAACTTCGTGCAGATTGAAGTAACTACTCCACTTGGCCAGCTAGTCCTCAACGACTTCAAGTTTCTTCTCCTTCTCCCCCACATAAGCCTTTGGTTGAAAACCGAAATTGGGAGAAGACATCAATTTGACTTTATTCAGCATAACCTCCATTTGCTGATCTCTCATCTGATTACGATTATTCATATCATTGAGTGTCGTACTCAACTGTTGACAAATCACCATGTAAGATGGTGCACCTAACTTTGCAGCTTGATTTGAAGTTTCTTCGGCCATCTCGATTTATCTATCTTGGAAATTACTAAATTTAATTCAAGTGACCAAAAATCGACTGAAATTGACTCTAGTATGGTCAAATCACTATTTTTAATCAATTTCATAGATAATTCAAGAAACTGAAAAAACTAAAAAAATTGTGTTTTTGCACTTTTAATTTTTTTTTTAAAATTACGTTGTTTAGAAACTCGTAAAAAACCACCGTTAGTTTTTAAGCAACCAAAATCGAAAATTCGATTCACTGTTCGATTCTTAACCTTACTGCATTAATGTCCAACAGACATGCGACATTAAACTGATTTTTCACAATTACGGAATTTTATGTAAATTCAAGTTCTACGGAAATTGTCAACTACAAAACCCAATTTTGTATCTATTAGTCAGAGCACATGCGTATAACCACTCAAAATAGATCTAAACCACATATGCATGTCAAAATCACTCTGAGAATCAACATGCAAACATTCCATGCAAGCACAGTACCACAAAATAGGAAATTGATTTGCATGCAATCAGAACAATTTGAAATTCTACCAATTTTGCTCACAAAATTGCAAAACTTCAGATGATCATAACTTTGGCTACAGGACACCAACTTGGGTGCTATAAAGCTCAATATAGAGGGAGACCTAGTGAACAAGACTCTTGTCATGTCAGCTTGCCACCTAGGATTCACACGTGTGAGTTTATAACAACCAAAAAAACCTGTAGGAGGGCACACTTTTTCAAGTCCAATCTACCTAAAATCATGCAAACACTCAACCAAGCCTAAAGGTGATGATCCAAACAGTCTTAAATGGTCTCCAAGAGTTCCATGAAGTCTTCATACAAATCCTATGTAGCAATATGGGCTGAGAACCATGAATTCTTGATTTCTAGAAGTCAAAATTGCCCCACAAATTTGATGGAATTGAAACATAAGCCTCTACCCATCAATTTACAGGTCTGATAGCTTGCTGAAAATGTTAAAAGGAATACTAGTCATGCTATAAAAAAATTTAGAATGATCCCCTTATGGATTTAGAGAAATTCAGCCCCCAGAATTCACCAAAATTGGTCAATTTTTTCCAATTTTTTACTTCCTACAAACCCAATTGCTGGAATTCTTGGCTCTAACTTCTAGGACAGCTTCTAAAGACTATGATTCATCTTTTTCCAACTTTAATTGATGTTCTACAACCTCCAACCATCCAATTTCATGAAAAAAAAACAAGCAAAAATCATGGATTGGTTTTTCACCAATTCAATTTCTAGGTTTTTTCACCATGACAAATTGGAAATTAATGGCAAGAACATTTTTATCTAATACATGCAATCCTATTTACAGAATTATAGCCATCTTATTGATCTTAACTTGCTGGATTTTGGTTCTTACTACCATTTTTGTGCCAAAAAGCATGAAAAACAAGCCAATTTTGGCCACAAAATAGCCTAGAATCCTAAATCATGGAAAGATCCAACATGCAACATGAATTTCAGCTTCTATAATGTAAGTACACTTGCTGAAAATTTCAGATCCACAACTAGTTTTGAGTTACACATGCTAAAGCTCCAAAAAGACAACCAAAATTGATTTCCTAGCACAATTCTCCATAAACTACAATGAAATTGAGAGAGATATGGATCAATCAAATTGAAATCGGGAAGATCCACCAACTTGCAACCTTGCTCCTCTTCTTGGATGAGCATACTAATTGGTCTCCACCAAGCTCCAATGACAAGCACCACCTCTCCAAGCTTGTAAGCCTTGCTCTGATACCACTATAAGTGAAGCTCCTTAGATCTTGCTTACAAATCACAAACACAATGGATAACACACTATGGAGAAACCACCCAACCAAGTAGAAGCATCCAATCAACTCTAGAAGCCTCACCCCCAAGCCAAGGAACAAGAAGCATAAATATAGAGTGAGAGCCTATGGCAATGAATCAATGACCACAATGAGGAGTAGGGTGAGTTTGGCCTCAATATATAGAGCCAAAATCATCCTGGGCACAAAGCCATGCATAGCCCTAAGTTCACTATACATAGATTCACCTAGAATAGAGTCCCAACTATTCATATCATTGCTATTGATAATTTTGAATGCGTTTGGATCGGGGATCCCGATCGGATCTATTTTTTTTCGACCCAACAATTTCGATACATGCATACACTGTCTTTGTTGGAGGGTTTGCGGATTCCAAGGCAACCCTAACCCTAGTTAATAAGTGAGAGGGATTTGGCACCCTGCGTGTGTAAGTCCAACACGATGATCACATAGAGATTGGATTAATTAGAAAGTCAATAAAAGGACTTTAGGCCTTTTTGCGGGACTTTTAATGTTGTAGGGCCTAAATGTCAAGTTAGTGAATAAAGTTGGGTTTCCCTCCAATTTGGATGGTTCCCACACTTTTTTAAATTTGAATAATTAGGGAGGCAGAAATGGACCAATAGGATTCAGAGGCCAAGGTCCTCCTCTCTACTATAAAAAGGGACCAACTCGAGTTCTTATACATGTTCATTTTCTCATTTCAATAAAGCAGATTGGTCCTCTTCAGAAATGGATTGATGAATGTCCTTGCTCTCTATCACTTTTCCTCCATCTCTCATGCTTTCTTTGGTTTTTTGCTAATTGTTGGATTTGAATGTTATTGGGATTGTATGTTATTATACTTTTTGTGAGAAAGAAAGGGAGAGAGAGAAAGAGTAAGCTATCTTTGTTGTGGATGTGTAGTGTTAACGGTTAGGGTTAATGGATATTAGAGTTAGATTTGGATCTTCCATTCATGCTGAAATTTGAACTATACTATCGCTCTCATGGGAACAAACCTACGCGTGACAACTAACTTCGTCTCTTTGATGATAGATTGACTAGATCTTGGATTCAGATTGGGTAAGGAAAGAAATCCACTACAATTTTGGCACCATTTCCGGGGGGCTATGCCAATTTTTCAATTTGCAGCATGTTTGTTGGATGGTTAGCTTGCATTAGGCATCTTGTCATGGCATGAATAGTGTTAGATCTACATTTTAGAATTAGTTTGGAATTGATTTTGCTTGATTGAGTGGATTTGCTTGTTTGAAATCTAATTTGATTGTAGAACATGGAAAGCTATTCAGATCACCAATTTTAAGATCCATCTTCGAGATATCAGAGAAAACAACAAAAATCAGTCAAATCTGTCATATTTTGGTCAAAAAGAGCCAAAAATCATCATCAAAGTTGATAGCTTTTTACCCTCGTTCAGGAAACCTTCGCCGATTTTGATCACAGAACCTTCAGTTTGAAGGGCAAAGATTAATTTCCAGCAGATTTCCAGAAACATCAGAAAAACCGTCAAAAAACAGCAAAACCCAAAAAACAAAAAAAAAACCTTCGTCCGATTCATTGTGTATAGGTGTGATTCAGATCTATCTACTGCCAGGTTGGCAAAGAATAATACCAAAAATAAAAGGGTTTTCAGAAGATCATTTGTCATATTGTCATATTTTGGCAAAAACAGTCACTTTTTTGCAAAAATAACAATATTACTCTTGATCCTTCGCCAAAACCTTCATCGAGTTTTCAGAACATTCTATTTATAGTAAGATATTATTTTTGAGTTTGGCGAAGATTATTCTTGTCCAGATCATAAAAAATCTTGATTTTTACTCTCACCAAACTTCAAAAACTGTATTTTCTTGTAACAGAAACCTTCGTCCGGTTTTCCATAGTTTTATCTGTGTCAGATCTTGCATTTGAGAGTTAGGCAAAGGTTATTATCCGAGAAATTGTCAGAAAAGTTGATTAGAGAGTTTTTTTTTCAAAATAGCATTGTTGAACCTTCGTCGAGCAAACCTTCGCCTAGGCAACCTTTGCCAGTCCTATTTTTAGGTTTTGATTTTTCAGATCAAGTCTCTGTCAAAATTTGAATCAAAATTGATATATTCTGATTTGGATTCTGAGAAATTTTTTATTTTTTGGAAGTATCGATTGATTGAATTTCGAAATCTTTTTCACGATATAGAATCAGATTCTTGAAAAGTGAAATAGATCCAACAAAATCTGATTGAGATAGTTTTTGACTGAAAAATTTAGATCCAATCTCATTGTCTGCTTGATTTGAATTTGCAACGATGGCTACTCTTGGAGGTGCTCCTCAGGAAGTCAATCCTATTATTGTTAGAAGAGCATCCCGTTTGAATCTACCCAAATACAATGTGTTAATAGATCCAGTTAGATTTCTTCAAATCTATGCTGAATCCTGTGAAGTTTATGGCGCAATTTTCTCTCAAGATAAACTTAAGCTATTTTCTATGGCCTTAACAGGCGCAGCACAAGATTGGTACTATAATCAAGATGAAACTGAGCGTACAAATTGGGAGGTTGTTAAAAGAGCCCCTATCACACGGTTCAAACTGGGAAAGTTTATGGAAGACCCTTTCCTACTTTTAAGTAAAATTAAAATGGGAAAGCGGTCAATGGTTCGATATTACATTGAACGGTGAAATGCCTCAGATCTGAGTGCGAACCTGAGCTGATTAACAAAAATGCCATGATTATGTAGTTTTTGTCAGGTCTACCTAAACGGATCAGACGTGAGCTGAAACACCATAATGAGTATGCATTCTTGCAAAATGCTATGGACGATGCAATTCGGGAGAAGGATGAAAATTCAAATGATGAGCCGAATATAAGTATGTTGTCTTATACATCCGGGCAGAGTACTACGACATCCACCACTATTGCATCAACAAATGCCAACGCTACTGCATAAATGATGCTCAATGAGTTCGAGAAACTTGGAAAAAACCAACAGAAACAGATGGAAAAATTGCAGTCGCAATTTGATGAGAAGATCAAAGCATTGGAAGATTTCCACGGAAAAGCGAACAAGGAATCTGAGAAGTTTGCAAAGACTTTTCCTACTAGGGAAAATGTATGGCATTCTATTTGCACAGGAAATCACACAGTGAATGAGTGTCCTCAATTAAAAAAATGAATGGAAACTAGTGTATGCCATTTGTGTAATTCGCCCAATCATAAAACTGCTTTTTGCAACTTCAACCCTCGGATAATTTAGCAATGGTATGTCCAAATGAGATATCGAGAACCACAATATGGAGGAAATCCAGCAACAAGACCTCGACAATCTGCTCTTGGATACTCGGAACGTTTAGCCTTGCCTGCCCCACCAAAGAACTCCGCTCCTCCTGCCAATTTGATGGAACCAGACTCGTACATAAGTACCGAGCAATGGAACTATGGTACTGATCAAGCCGGTGGATCTTCAGGTGGATCTTCAGAATAGTATGCTATTTATGCTGCCGCGCAACAACAAGCCTCTAGAAATTGAACCGGAGCACTGCTTGGATGCTTTGCATGTGGAGAAAATCACAGAGTTGCAGAATGTCCAAATAAAGAGAAATTTGTATCATTCTATTGTAATTGTGGTTATGGTCCATCAAGACCAAAGGTACCACCAGCTACAGCTCCTGTAAATTTGATAACAATCGAGCGAAGACCAGTAGCTTAGAATAAATCAAGTGTACCCTTGATGGTGGTCACCAGAGCACAGAAGCAAAAAGAACCAGTTGTGGATTCAGTACTTGTTGATTCAATACCATTGAACGATATACCAACAACATCTGGAGTCTATCCAAATATTCATGTAGAAAAAAGAAGATATCAAGATATGAGGCAGTGGATCAAACATCTGCAAGAAGAAGAGGAGCTTGAGGCTGCTAAAGCAACAACTGAAGTTCGTTCTTCACCATTTCAACCTCCAAGAAATTCACACACAGATATGAATGATCAGTTGCATCATCATGAAGAACCCTTCAAGATGACTGAACCAGAAGCGTCGCAAACAGAACAGCTCATGAATATTTTGTCTAGTAAGATCAATATTTCATTGGGAGAGTTCTTGAAGTTGGTGCCAAAGCAAAAGAAGTATTAGCACAAAAGTTAGCACAAGTAGAACCAGAAGTCCATCAGGAGCCACTTTTTTGTGCTGGATTTGAGGAGTCTAATGAAGTACTCCATGTTGGAGCCGCTTGTGAAAGTGAACAAAAGAATATCACTCTGCCGATACAGCATAGAAAATTTCCTAAGGAAGCAATTGTGATAGATGGCGGTTCAGGAGTTAACCTGATTTCTACAAAACTATGTGCAAAATGGGGTCTTACAAAGATCAAGCTTGCGACTTTCGCCATTAAGCTAGTTGATCAAACAACAGTTTGTCCGTGTGGAATGGTTGAAGATATACCTGTCAGATTTGCGAAAGTACAGTTCGTCATTACTTTCGTAGTAATGGACTTACCAGAAGTGCCAAATTTCTACCGAGTTCTATTGGGACATCCATGGTTATGAGTTGTGCAAGTAATTCATAACTGGGGTACCGGAAAAATCACTTTTGAAAATCGTGAACGTGTAGTTAAAGTTGATCCTACAACTTGGACTATCAAACTAGTGGTTCAAAAAGAAGATGACAATTCATCAACAACGGATCATACTTGTGATCGTATAGAGAAAAAATTGGGAGTTCATTACGATTCTCAAACGAATACTGTCAACTGGAATGAAGCTCTTGCAACGATTGATTGTACGGCAGGATATATGTGTCAACAAGATAATCAATCAGATTTGAGCGAGAATTCCTTATTAGATCGAACTTTGGATACACCAATCACGTTTCCATTGAATTTGTTGAATGTAGCTTGTATATCAATGGAACCTATACCAGATCCGATGACTTATGATGGCAATGCAGAACTTACGGATGAGCAGATTCCAAATCATATGGATCTGACCAGATTTGGAGTGCGTAATATTCCTGATGAACCAGCAATAAAATCGTTCAAAGCAGTTATATTGAAGAAAGATAGGATCACAGGATCGATGACGAAGAAACAAGCTAAGGAACATTATTATACGGTCCTGAAATGGGAAAATCCTCCTCAAAAGATTGATTCAACGAATGTGCCACCCTTATTGGATAAAGGCAAAGGAAAAGTCGAGGATGACTCTACAAGTCAGAATTCTAGCAAGATATCATCGTCTCGGAAGTCATCACCTCCACGATCAATTATTGCTAAGAAGGCTAAGCGAAGACCTAAGACAAGTCCTTTCGAAAAGGAACAAGCAGATGTAGTTCAACATGATATGCCCGAACATTTTAAACGTTATACATTGGATGATGTGGTTATCATGTTACCTAAAGCACATCGTGAACCTGAAGAACACGTGCCAGACTCAAGAGATGTTTACGATGGTCCAGCTAGGACATAGCCAATGAATCTTGCCGAAAAAGATTGTACAAGTTGGATCACAACTTAATCCTGAACAGTATCAAGCACTCCGCATGTTACTTATTAAGTATCAAGATTGTTTTGCATGGACTTATCAAGATCTGAAGGGTATTGCGACATTAGTGATTGAACATACCATACCTTTAGTACCTGATGCAGTTCCAAAGGTTACAAAGTTCTATCGCTGTAATCCTAATGTTGCAGATCTGATAAAGAAAGAACTTCAGAGACTGCTTGACGTCGATTTCATTTATGAGATCGAGCATACCGAATGGATCTCACTGATTGTCATTGTTTCTAAAAAGAATGAGAAATTGAGAATCTGTGTGAATCTCAAGGCATTGAACAAAGTGATGCGGAAGGATCACTTTTCGTTCCCTTTTACTGAAAGCATTTTTGATCACCTTGTTGGAACGGAAGCTTATAGTTTCCTGGATGGATTTAGTGGATACAACCAGATTAAGATAGCACCTGTCGATCACCATAAAACTACTTTTGCAATAGAATGGGGCACCTATGCTTACAAAGTAATGTCGTTTGGACTTTGCAATGCACTAAGTTCGTTCCAATGAGTAATGCAACTTGCTTTTAAAGATTATCTGCAAAAATTCCTTGAAATTTACTTGGATGACTTGGGAGTCCATAGTACAAATGTAGACCACCTGGATCGATTGGAGAAAGTATTTGAAAGATGCCGCAAATATCAAATTTTTCTAAATCCAAAAAAATGCCAGATATGGATTTCCCACGGAGTTGTGCTTGGACATGTGATCTCAAGACATGGTATTGCCACCGATTATTATAAGATCAAGGTTATTGTGGAATTGCCACCGCCAACAACAATTTGTGGAGTTTATGTGTTTATGAATAGAGGCGTTAGAAGCCTTTGAAAAATTAAAAAAAGCATTAACTTTAGCACCAATACTGCATTCTCTAGATTGGACGATTGAATTTCATGTCCATACGGATGCCTCAAAATATGCCATTGGATCAGTTTTGACGTAGCCAGGAGATTATAAGAAGGATTATCCTATACGATTTTCAAGCAGATAGCTTACAGATACAGAGAAGAATTATTCAACAACAAAACGTGAAGCGTTAGCCATGATTTTTTCTGTTTGGAAATTTCATCACTACCTCATGGAAACACACTTTGCATTTTACACGGATCACCAGCCGTTACTTTACTTGGTAAACAAGACATGTAATACTGGACGTATTGCAAGATGGTTATTGTTATTGACTGAATTTTACTTTTGAATTGTGGTTCGAAAGGGGAAGCAACATTATCTAGCCGATCACGTTTCGTGAATCGAATCTGCACCAGCTAACACTGAAGTGGATGATGAACTACCAGATGCTGCATTGTTCTATGTCGAAGTAGTACCCGAGTGGGCAGTTGATATGGTTGAGTACCTGATGCTAAGACAATCGAATGACTCCTTGACAAAAGTAAAAAAGAGACAATTGATTCATAAGACTCAACCTTATCAATTGATTGCAGGACAACTGTATCATCGTGGATCAGACAATATTCTATGAAGATGTGTTTTACCGCATGACGTCCCAGATTTAATCATGTTTTCACATGATGACATGGGCAGAGGACACTTCTCTACAGATATTATTGTTCACAAACTTTCGCAATCAAGTTGATGTTTGCCAGCGAGCAAGACGACCTACTTGACAAAACTATGAACCCTTGCATCCGGTTTTATCGCAAGCACCGTTTGAAAATTGAGGACTGGATTATGTTGGTCTCATTTATCCTGCCGCGCAAGGATCTCAAGCTCGATACATTATCATAGCAACTGATTATATGACCAAGTGGGTTGAAGCCAAAGCTGTCAAAGTTACTGTTGCAAAATCTACGACCAAGTTTCTGTATGAAATATTATAATCAGATTTGGATGTCCGATTGAGATTGTCAATGACCGGGGTACACAGTTTGTTAATCAAACAATAAAGTGTTTACTGAAAGATTTTTTTGTGATACACAGATTTAGCACTCCCTACTATCCCAGAGGGAATGGCCAAGCTGAATCTTCCAATAAGATTCTCTACACCATTATGACAAAGACAGTTGAAGCAAGTCGGTCTGATTGGGAACATATACTGTATGCAGCATTATGGGCATTCAGAACCGCTTACAGAAATAGTACAAATCAAACACCCTTTCAACTGGTCTATGGTCAAGATGTTGTCATGCCGATTGAATTTTTGATCCCATCTTTACGCATAGCGACAACCGAATGGTTAACTGATGATAAGTCTTTACAACTACGTCATGAAGCGTTGCACAAATTATGTGAAACCCGATTGATGGCAGTTCATGTCTTAGCAACAGAGAAAGCCCGCCGGAAGACATGGCACGATCGTCGATTGCACAAAAAGGATCTGAATTTGGATCTTGCTTCTATCATAGAAATAAAGCACATGCAAGTAAGAAGTCTATCTCTCCCACGAGTTTCAAAGAACTGATAAACTCTCTAGGAACTTACTTTCAACTCAGACACAATAATTTGTGTGAAATGAAAAGTCTAAGACTCACAAAACTCACTTCTATCCAATTCTACTTGATTGACAATGAAAATTAAAGAAATTGGTGAAAAGAAATGATGTGTGCTCACTTTGGCATATCCCACGAGATGACTACTCTCCCAAACTCTATGATTGCCTAAAAATCTTCTAAAATCAAATCAAATTGATTTAGAAACTTGAGCAACACATTTTACTCTTCAATACCTATCCAACAAGCTATAGAACATCAAATTTGGATCATTCCTTGAGAAGTAGCACTCAAACAAAGAGGGCTGATTTCACACGTGTGAGTTCTTTGTCCGTACAGGGCTCAGCTGGAGCAGATCAGGCTTGATTTGATTCTCAGATGTCTTATTTGTCAGCGAGTTTGGATTCCTCTCCCAAATCTGAGTTCCTGCAAGCAAAAGCACTGTTGTTCTGATGTATACACCCTCACCTCTTCAAAGCATGTAGCTCTGATACCATGTGAAGTTTTAGCACATGTGAATTCACCACACACCTTACAGGATCTTAATGAGGTGTTGTGCTTGCACAAGATTGATCAATGAATAGATTACTTGAAAAATCTAAGGCAAGAGCACAATGGCATACATCAGACTGAAAAAACTAACTTCTTACTACGAGGAATGAATGTCATAAATAATTCTAAGTGCTCAGTATGGGAAAAATAGCTTGCTCTCGGGTAGAGAGAGAAAATCAACACTTACAACTCTGGTAGAGAGAGAATGAACTCAAAACACCAAAATCTCAATATTCACAATATGGCAAAACATGGCAAAATTTCCCTACATCAAAGAGACTCGAATTCCTACAGTGGAGTTGCATGGAAAGTCTACTTAACTTAGTTGACTCAACTAACAGGGATCCACATGTGTGACTACATGCATGGATATTGCATGTACTGCATGTCACCTCTCAAAATTGCTTAGACATGTGTAGATCATAAAAACTACTTTGCATGTTGTATGCACTGATTGCATGTTGCATGCATGCATACTGAATGACATTGCATGTAAACTAAACTTTTGCATGACATCAAATTTGAATCTACCTAACTCAAACTCGGCCTATTCTAGAAGGTTATGTGCTCAATGCAAATACCTTTATGTACAATTAAGTTTACAATGGAAATAACATGGTCATGGCCCCAAAACTCGAGATAGGAAGATATTGTTTTACTAATCTTCACAAAAGTGAGAAAAAATGCCGAAAGACGAAAATCCCAAAAATCCAGACACTATGAGCCATTTCCAGGTAGTTTTGCAGACTGTGTAGAAACACGAAGAAATTCGCAGGTCTGGATAAAAATCGGACGAAGATTAAAATGCCGATTAGTCGATTAGTAGAAGAATAATCCAACACGACCATGCACACATCCCATGCACACCATGAAGTCCATGCCACTGCAACAATATGCCTCCAGTAGATCATAGAGACTGCCCTCTTACCAATGCAAGGTATGGTTCCACTGAAGTAGGTCCATTCATCAATTTATAATAGATTTTCATCAACCATAATGCCTCCATAATGCATCAACAACATCAGTTCTTTATCATAGAACTGGTTTCCAAGGTATCTTACATTTTTCATTGCTATATGCAACATGTCTGATTCACCTCTTGGCTCTAAAATATATTGGCATCCCACATTCAAGCTCTAGTTGATATCCACATGGATCATTCCTGACCTGCATTCCAAGCATTGGACTACGCCATGCTAGCAACCTCAGAAAAATTTTGCCGCTCACCTGAAGTCGTGTTTCCCACAAAATACATACCACCTGTAGCTTTGCATTGACATTGTCATGCCCACGACTGATCTCAGGTAGCGTGTCCCACTAGAAATTCGTAAGGCTACAACCCGTAAGTTAATTTTGATTATGAGGGGTTTGGGGCCCTCATGTGCATGTGGTCATAATTAATGGTTGGAGGCCTAAACTCATGATGGTGGATTCTATCAGTGAGTCATAGGGGAATTGGATGATGTGGCCCAGATAGGCTGCATAGGTGTCTAGTGAGATGTCACAGTGCACTACTAGTGGTGCATGGGCCTTGGAGGGTATAAGTATACTCATTCGGCTCTCACTAGTGTATGCTTGAATGTGTGATTAGTAGCTACATGTTGCTAGTGTGATTCCTCCTTCCCTTGTAAAGATTGATCCACATAAGATCTAGATTTGGCTGGATTGGTTTGTCCACCATCTGATCTTTTTGTGTTTCTTGTTATTGGTTTGCTTAGTATTGGATAGTTATATAGGACTTTATAGACATCTAGCTTCACCAAATTGCTTATAATAGCCAAATCTTACTGATTAATGAGCCAGACAATCAGACTCAAAGAAAGTAACTCACAATATCAATCCTGCCCACCTATCCCACATGCACTTATACATGTATTCTCCCCATCCAACTGCCAATTGTGATCTCTAACCTGATTGGTTGTCCTACCAAATGAGCTTAAACTGCTTTAGTATAAATAGCTGATCATCAAAGACTTACAAAGAGTGCAGTGTAGTAATCTTGTTTAGTCTCTAGAAAGTTTTTCATAGCTCTATTAGAGTATTGCTATTAGCGCTTCCTACTTACTAGTGAAAGTGCATCAAACAAAGTTTTCAGTTACTCAGAGATAGTTTAGAGTATGCAGTTTTTATCCGCTATTTCTTTGTGCTGTCATCCTCTGATTTGTACATGCTACTTACTGAATCAATATATCTTCTTATTGAGTATCATGTCAGAATGTATGCTTCTCTGTAACTGATAAATCTCTTATTGTTTAGTCTGATTTGCTGAATACTTCAACGATGCAATATTCTATACATCACTTCAGACTCCCAAATTGTTTGTCTATGAACTCACTTTAGTACTAATGATTTCAAAGTTAGTTGCTAAGAGATTGAACTTGACTTCTGTCATTATAGCTTTGTTCAATTATTAACAGGCATAGTCATGCATTAGGAAAGAAGGCTCATTCTGTTGCGCTTGATAGTTCGTTTACAGAATTTGACTTATCAAATCATCGTTCCTTCTTCCAACATGGTATCGGAGCTCTATTGCTATTAGATACCCTTCATGGTATCAGATCAATACCTATTATCATAGCGATATTATTAGATACTTTTCATAGTACCAAATTATCATTAGAGCACACTTGCTCTTAATCTTCAATTTGTGGTATGAAATTTCAATATCAGATAATTGATTTCCAATTGTAGCATCACACGACATCATTCTTAAGTCATTGATTTATCGACAGACTAAGTTCCAGATGGATTCTCAAAGTAAAGTCAGTCTCATCGCAAACAAACTGAATGGATCATTTCTATTTGTGAAAATTTAAGATGAAGACCTTGCTAATCGCCAACGAGTTGTGGGATGTTGTCACATGTATCGAAGAGAAGCTTGAAGATGACACAACTGACTCAAAGTGTTAATTGAAGGATGGTACAGCTTTCGCACTTATTATTCTCAATATATCAGACACTCAGATTGCTTCTTCCTAGAAATACCCAACAGATACTCACTTCAATATCACCTCCAAGTCTCTCACCAATGGTGCTTGACCCCTATCCAATTTTTGGACTAACTCCCTTTTCATACTACCCCCAAATGAGATTCTTGCCGAACCTGAGTTTGCTACTCCAACCATTATCGTTGATATCCCGTCTAGCTCATATGTGAGATCTTTTTTTGCTGCATCCAAACGACTGAGTCTCCATTCCAATACTAGACCATGCAATCCCACTTTGCATTCTAATATAGCACATCAACCTGAAATGAACTGATAACTGAACTAGATCTAAAGCACAAGACATGATCTCCATCATTTGGACAGATCTCAAATTACGAACCACCACTCATTCATGCTTTTTACTTACCCAAAAAGTACCCCAAGCTCCACCACACTTCCGTCATGAAGTGTTAACAGCTTGTCACCTCCAAACTTGTCAAAAGTTCCACCATGCAAGCTTGATCTTGCAAACTCTAGTAGTTCATTTGCTATTTTGCATTTATGAATACCTAATTGCATGCCCTCTCTACATCATTTCTCCTTCATGAATGTTACTAGATTTGTGCTTCCAAATTACCATTTGCTCCTTTGGCTCATCCAGTTGACCTTGTCACTAACATCGTACACCTTGTGAGCACCATTATTGCATTGCTGCCATTAATGAGCTAGTATAAATGTCTCTCCAATTGTGACATTTCTCCCTTTGAAAAATCATGTGAAGTGACCACCGAATCTGCCAATTGCATTGTCGATTCTCATCTTGAGATGTCTCTCCAAGCATCCCTGACGTTGGTAGGTTCTAACTTCCGAAAAGTTGAACTAGAAGCCCCATGTCATTCTGCCATATTCACTAGCATAACATGGCATAATGTCTATATCTCACATGTGATTGGTTTCCCTCTCTCAATTCTTGCTAATCAAGAGTTTTGGAATGCCTCATTGCAACTTGATCGCATTTACTAGCTTTCTCCAATGCAATTTTGCCCTTTTCGCTCTCCCTCACAATGTATTGTGCTTAAGTTCCTCAAAACTGCTTGAGAACCACTTTAGAGCTTCTTGGATGTAGGCACGTGCCTTTTTCCTAACCTGCCCCACAGATTCACAACACAAAATTAGGCTTTATTTAGCACTTCGGTCACCAAATAACGAAAAATCATCCTTCATTGGGTCACTTATCTTCTGCTCCATAGAATGGTGCCAAAAATGCATCAAAATAAATTTCTCCCTTGACAACGTCATTGCTCTATCTGTCAGCTCTGTGCAGGCTTTTACAGGCTCCAATTTGGCCTTTATTTGGCCCCAAAAGCCCCTTTTCTAGCAAAGTTAGGCCCTTCCAAAGTGGCCTTAGAAAATGAGTTGAAAAATGAACTATTTCTTCTTTCTGAAGAAATGAAGGCCCAATGGCCCTTCAACTCCCTTCAACCCGCTTCAGGCCTCTTCTTCCTTCATCCAATGGTCCACCTGAATCAAATGGCCCATGCTCTTTGTTATCTCCACCCGTCGATCTGATAGTCACACCCTCCCTCACACGCCAAACAGAATTCTTGGGGTCACTATCCCCTTCAGTCGCTACAGGACCAGCGCGGTTGGATGCATTCGCTGGCCCACGAGCCTTCTCTCTCCATCTCACTTGCTTCTTCCTTGTTTTCTTCCTCTCTTGCTATTGCCGCTGTTATGAGATCTGAAAGTTCTCCTTCTTTGATCTATTGCATGTTGAAAATTTTCACTTCTCACTTGTCATTTTTTATTGTAAATAAGGATCAATCATGAGTACAATGTTCATGATCTGATTTCACACGTGTGGAGCCTGTTCCCACGTGTGAAAGAAATTACTTTTCATATTTGTAAATATCTACTTTGATTTTGTATCAATCAAGTTAAGTGTGAACATGATATGACTAGTTTTTAGTCAAGTTGACTAGTCACCTAGAAATTAGCTTATCCTTGCATGTGCATGAGTAAATGCTCCCACATGGCAAGTGGATGTTCACATGTGTGTTTAGAGTTCTAGAAGATAAGAGTTGACCATTTTTCTTAGATCCTATTTTGTAGGGAATATTCCTATATTCTAGGAGACTAGCTCTTTGGATTTTAGCCATATTCTAGAAGGTCAACTTTGGATAAGGATCAAGGATGGATCAAATGGATAGATTTGAGTGATGTGGCACTCTTAACACGTGTGAAGACCTGCTGGACTGTACCAGACTCGTGGATGTACTTGATCCATAAAAGGATCATGATTTTGTTAATGAGATTGATGAGAATTTTGCATTCTACATTTTTGTGAGATTTCTAGTCAATAGAATTGTGATTTTATTGAATGATTGCTATCAAGAACCAATGTACTTGTTGTTTCAGGTGCAGGCCGTACATGGATAGTACTCCACACGTGTGAGGCCGCTCTCACTTGTTTATGAAGATTTGATCCATTGCTCTTGCTTAAATCTAAGGGCAGTCAATCAAGATCAAGATCTAAAGTGTAGAGCTTGATAGATCCATTGATTAAGCAACCAATAACTCTCTATGATTGTTAATTACAATCATTAATGTCCTAAAACTAAAATTCTATCATGGTATGAGAGCCGAGTAAGAGAGTGATCATTTGATTCCTAAAACTTGCAAAGATCATTGGCAAAATTTTGTTTTTGGCCAATACTAGTGAGGGCAAGTTCATCTAGAGTAATAGATGTTTCTATTTGGATCAAATCAACTTGGAGGCTGTGTATGTACTTTGAACACGTGTGAAACCGTACATCAACTTTCATTTCAAGTTACCTTATGTTTTTTAGTCCTATAATCTCAATTCTAGTCCAAATCTAGTGCTTTTTGAAGCATAGTATTGATCTAGATTCAATCTAGCTAATGCCTATGACCAAATAGAGTTTTGGATCATTGAAGCATTTCTTTTTTAAGTTTAAGATCAGATCTAAGAGGCTGATTTGTTCATATCCTTAGTCGAAGTGAAACCTCTAAGAAAAGTGTAAAGCAAATTTTTTTTGTGAGAGTGAAAGCTAGGAATTTTTGTCAAGATCTAATTGTGTATCATTCAAGCTGGTGTGCTAGTTTGATAGAGACAAGGCTATAGGCAATCTTGTGAGCTTTAGGCCCTTCATAGATCTTTAAAACTCATAAATCTTTGTGATTTTAGAAGAGCATTCATTCTACAATGTCATCCATGGGTGGTTATTTGTTGGAATCAAGTGAGAGACTCACTTCCACAAATTATTCCATATGGAAAGTGAGGATGGAAACACTCCTAGTGATCCATGACCTCTTTGACATAGTTCTAGGAGTTGAGGAAGAGCCTCAAGCTTCCCAAGAACAAACTAAATACAAAAAGAGAGCAAGATTAGCTCTACATTGCATAAAGTTGAATGTATGCAATGACCTCTTGAAGGAGGTGTCTTCTTGTGCCTCATCAAAAGAGGCTTGGGATTCATTAATCTATGAATCCAATAACACTTCAAGAATGCTCATGCTAAGGAATCAAGTCTTTCAAAGCATGAAAGGAAGTGGAGAGAGTGGACAAGAGTATGTCCTTAGGATCAAATCTCTTAACAAGGAATTGAGTGATATAGGAGAAAAGATCCAAGATCAAGAGCTAGTACAAATCATATTGAATGGCCTAGGTGATGAGTTCAGCAACTTGGTCTAATCATTTGCTATTCAAGACACTCTTCCATCCATTGAAAAGTTGCACAATGTTCTTGTGGCCGAGGAGAGTAGACTCCTACACCTCAAGACAAGAATGGAAGGCATGTCACTTAATGGAGGAGAGGAGAGAGCAAATTTTACATCCAAAGACAAGAAGAAACAACATCCATTCAAGAAGAATCAAGGCAAGGAGGCCGAGATGAAGAATGGAGGATCAACTTCCAAAGGCAAAGTGAAGAACGAGGCAAAGCTCAAGTGTTTCATTTGTGGGAAGAAAGGACACTTTGCCTCATAATGTTACTTGAAGAAGAATCAACAAGCAAATGGAGATCAAAGGAACATTGCTCAAGAGGAAGAAGATGAGGACGGATTCAACACATCCTTAATGGTTGCATCTACACCAACTTCAAGTCAAGACACATGGTGGATAGATAGTGGAGCTAGTTCCCACATGTCTTTTAACAAGCATTATTTTTCTACTCTTCTCTCTTGTAATGACTCTAAGAAGTCAATATACACTGCTAGTGATCAAGAATGAAAGATAGATGGTATAGGATCTATTCCTCTTTGCTTAGGCACATCTAAAAGGATAGTTCTAGATAATGTTTTGTATGTCCCTACCATTTCAAGAAGCTTGCTTAGTGTAGGACAATTACTGGACAATGGACTAGATGTACATCTCAAGAATGGAGTTTGTTCCATCTTGAAAAATGATAAGTGCATAGCTAGCGGCATTAAGCAAGGTAGACTTTTCAAGCTGGATGCTAATGTTGCAAATGAAAGTGTGAACTTGGCTAGCGAGGAGCTATCTCAAGTGGAGATTTGGCATAAGAGATTAGGCCATCCTAATCTTCAATCCATCGAGTCAATGGCAAGCAAGGAACTAGCTCTCGGCATACCAAAAGCTTTCAAATAGTGTGGAAAGATGTGTGAGGCATGTGGCCTTGCAAAGTCACATAAATCTTCTTACAAGAGATCTTTATCAAGATCTCCCTCTCCCTTGGATCTCATACATTCTGACGTGCCTTGATGTACGTAACATTTATAGATGATTGTACTAGATTCACATGGATTGAGTTTCTATCAAAGAAGAGTCTTGTATATGAAGCTTTCATTAAGTTCAAGTCTCTAGTTGAGAAGCAACCTAGTACTTCCATCAAAGCACTAAGATGTGAAAATGGAGGAGAGTACACCTCCAATAAAATGAAAGACTTTTGTGAGATCAATGGCATTAAATTGCAATACACTTGTTCCTATACACCCCAACAAAATGGGGTGGCCGAGAGAAAAAATAGGAGTCTATGCTATGTCCACATCCCTTTGGAGACAAGAAGGAAGGAAGATGCTACCTCCTTCAAAGAGTTTTTTGTTGGCTATGGAGAAAATAGAAAGGGCTATAGGATATATGATCCTATATCCAAGAAAGTAAAAGTAGGCAAGGATGTACTTTTTGATGAGTCACAGATTGCTAAAAGCTTGTCTAATGGATCTAACCCATTGTGCATTGAAGATCTTGACAAACCCGAGGAGGATCTTGACAAACCCGAGGAGGATCTTGACAAACCCGAGGATGGAGACAAAGATCCTAGTCAAAGGGGGCTAAGAAGATCAACAAGAAGCAAGGCCGAGCCCTCAAGGCTCACCTATGTGGACAAGGGAAAGCAAAAGGAAGACTCTACATCTTCTACCTCTTACTCCTTCTTAGTTACATTACTTGAAAACCCATCATCTTTTGAAGAAGCATATAGATCTAAAGTTTGGAGAGATGCAATGCAAGTAGAGTATGATGCATTAGAAGAAAATCATACTTGGAATCTTGTAAATCTTCCAAGAGGGAAGAAGCCACTTGCATGTAATTGGATTTATAGAATAAAGTACAATCAAGATGGATCTATTAGTAAGTACAGGGCTAGGCTTGTTGCTAAAGGATTTTTTCAAGTAAAAGAATTGGATTATGAAGAAACATTTGCACCTATAGCTAAGCTTATAACTATTAGATTAATCATTTGCATTGCTACTTTGTTCAAGTGGGATCTCTACCAAATGGATGTGATAAATGCTTTCTTGAATGGCTTCTTAGAAGAGGAAATCTACATGATGCAACCCGAGGGCTTCATCAAGGTTGGTGAGGAGCAAAAAGTGTGCTACTTAAGGAAGAGCCTATATGGCTTGAAGCAAGCACCTAGAGCTTGGTACTCTAGGTTGCATGATTTTCTCTATTCCCTTGGCTTTGTACTAAGTGCTTATAAACCTTCTTTATATTTCAAATGTAATGAGAGAAAGATCATCATTTTGGCGCTTTATGTTGATGACATCATTATGATAGGAAATGATGATAAAGGCATAAGCAAAGTAAAAGTTGATTTATCTAGTGAGTTCAAGATGGTAAATCTAGGATTCCTAAAGTTTATACTTGGGATAGAAGTGTCTAGAAGTAGCAATTGTACTTTCATAAGTCAATCTAAGTATGCTACTTCCATTCTTGAAAGGTTTGGTATGAAAGATTGTAAGGGGATTGATACCGCATGTTGTGAAAGCAACTAATGAAGGTGATGAAGCATCCTTTGAAAACATCACCCTCTTTAGAAAGCTTATAGGCTCCCTAATCTATTTAACCATCACTAGACCTAACTTAAGCTTTGGTGTAAGTCCATTACACCATAAAGAATCAACAAAGATTCTATCCTATTCTTCCAAACTGAATAGTTGGAGTTATCTAGTCTCTCACTAGCTTCAAAGAGAAAATCTCCTATAGATGCCATGAATGTGAATACTCTTTGTAATTTGGACAACAAAAAATGGAATTGAGTGTGTTGCTTCTCTTTTACTATAGGAACCAAAATAATTGGGTGTACTACCAAATCCTATGTAAAATCTTGCACAGCTATGTGAGATCTTGCTCACAACAACAAATCAATCACTTTGAATTTGGATCTAGCCTCTATCTACTAATGAAGCACTTACAATTTTGATGTCCAATTTTTTCACGAGTTGAAAATGAATGAAAAACACTCTAGAAACACACATTCAACTCAAAAACAACCCTTTGTGTGAAATGATGTGACTACGACAACAGAAACTTGTCTTATCCAATCAGATTGAGCACCAAAAACTGTGAATGATGAATCATGCATGCAACATAATCAATTCAAAAAGTGTCCACTCGGGTTTTGGGTCTCTCCCTACCTTTCTTAAAAGTCTAATAACTTTCTCTAGGATCATCAGGATGAATTGAAACCGATTGCATTGGAAAGAGGGCTCTTCTAGCTTTCAACAAGCTATAATGTTAGTATCTTTGGATCTAACATGAAGGAGATAGAGTCAAATGCTGTATTCTGGTTCTCACACATCAAAAGTGTGAATGATCTTTACCATGCTTTGTGGTGGCACACTAATCACCTACAAAGTAATACTACAATCTACCAGCAGTGTTAGGGCCATTTTTTATGGGGGGTTGGTCCAACCAAATCGTCCTAAAAGGGCCAAGGGGTCTTACCTCTAATGGCGGTTCGGCCCTACGTGAGCAACAGAGGATTTGCTACTTCCAATCCTGATGGCCCTCTCTATTGCCCATGCTCCCCAACCGATGAGAGTTTTCTAGGTTCTCAGAGATACGGGTGCAAGGAGGGGTGCTAATACTTTTGGTGCAATGATTCACTAGCTTTCTAGAATTATGGTTCCGTAAAAACTTTTGATCGCTAATTCACTAATGTCTCTTTCTCCATTGAATTCGGCTTACAGTTAGTAAAGATCTTACATGGGCTGGAAACCGATTTATTGTCTATGATGTGCTCGTGGGGTGCAAGTTCTACACACCGCTTTGTTTGCTAAGTGGCGGTATTTTCGCTGACCATCAGGTCTAGGTATTTCGCTAGACAGTATCGATGGCGGGTGTGACTAGTGTGACGCTTAACCAAGGTGGTGTATTTCAACCGCGGATGGTGGACGGCCCGCTCTGGTGTTTCACAGAGGTCGGGTCCAATTAATACGCTTCATAATGGAAAACAAACAATTCTAACTTGACGATTTCCACAATTTATCAATAATGCTATATGTCAACTAGTTTATAGACCAGCCAACAACCACATGCAGTTACTATGAAGGAAAACCAAGCTCCACTACTAGCAATGTATGATCTACTAGTAGAACATTGTTTTAACTTTAAAATGAAGAAGCGATTCCATGGTAAGTACAATTCAACTCATGAACCGGTTGTCCTCTCTTTCCTAACGGAAAACAATTCCATTGTCAGTCTAGTTCAAATCATTTAAAAATAACAATTACGGCGTAAATACTGATACCCTAGATGACGCATGGAGTAAATGAAAAACCTCAATAGCTACTTATCCTATCCGACCAAAATCACAAACAATTTCATCATGTCAAAACAATAGCAAGTACAGAATCTTTGGAGTGCATGGTTTCCGAAACACTACAAACCAGCATACTACCATTCTGGTTCTAACTTCATGAAACTTACTTGCTTCCCAACAAAAACGCTTATAACGATTTAGTTGGAAATGTGGAAAAACCCTACTATCACACACCATAACATGTTCATGACAAAACATACTACTTTATGTTTATTGGTACAAATAGAGTTTGAAAAATCAGAACATACCTCAATGCGAAATTAGGTAGCTGGTTCGTGGAAACTCTAGTCATGAACCTTGTAGCAAAAATCAGAGCCAGGCATGTTGACGCAGTTTTTTCACTTTACGCGTGTCCGATTGAATTGGTGTAAAAAGAGAAAATGAAGGAAATAAATTTTTCTGGAATATGAACGGTGCGATTGAATTGTTAACGGTTCAGCTGAGAGAGAACTGAACCGAAAGTTTGTAAAAAAAAACAGGCCAAAAAGATACAATGGTTAAAAAAAATCAGCAACCCATCACTCACACCAAGCCCTCAAGCAAACCATCCCACTCATTCAAGATATAAGCCTACTAGTATGACAATGGACTACAACCAACCAACCAACCCTCACCATGAAATCACTCTCAACAAAAGCAATTCTCTCAACACATTACTCTAATGTTCAAGCACAACCCACTTTTCCCATCAACAAGCATAGATTCAATCCCAAGGAGTGCAAACAAAAACTCAATCAACCCAATCAAGCCTCCAACAATCAATCAACTAATTGGAGAGAAAAACACAACTCTCAAACCAAACCACAAGCACCCAGCCTAGCCATTGTTATCAATTACAAGTGAGCCTACTCTCAATCCACTAACAAGCATTCAACCCCAAACATCCATCACTCCACAAGCAACTATGCAAGACAATACTTGTACCAATGCATAAGCATACTATAAGCAAAAACCACATTTAACCATCCATCAAACCAAACTTACAAGGAATCAAAACTACTCATCAACAAAGATCTCTCAAGCAAGCACCCATCTTCCAAAGCCTTTCAACTCTAAAAAACTTCTTCAAAGAGGTCTTCTTCTTCATAGCCCTTAGGCACTGTGGCGTCGAACTGCTTTGGTGATTTGACAGCTTACCCGACCCGAATTGTGGCTGGTGCAGCTTCAACTTGAGGCTGCTGGTTAATCTGAAAAGAGTCGTCAAAACCAGTAGGAGTATCATGGAATTGTTCGAATCTTCTTCCAAGGTATTGGAGCTCAAAGGGTGCAGGGCTCTGGGGCATTACTAAAACTTCTGAGGCCCCAAGGGGGTCGGAATCATCGAATATGTCCATGAAATACTGGGTGTTTGGGGAAACAGCTTTTGTGTGTGGAGGTGAGGTAGCCTGGACAGCTGTGATGGGAATGGTAATCCCAATGGTTACAGACTGTCCGTGAGAGGAAGCAGAGGCAAGAGAAGCATCAGAGATGACGGGAATAGGTAGTTCAGTGCGAATAGCAGTAGGGGGTGGAAGTGCAACTGAAGATGTTTGTCTAGTACGACGGCGTGATGTGGAAGGCGAGTCAGGAATGACGATCTCGTTGCGTGGACAACGTCGACTATGTGAGTTGGATGTTTGTTGAGATGACTCAGCCGGTGCTTCTTCATAGATAAAAAGCACAAAATCCATACAAAACCCATGGATTTTATTTTCAAGGTGGGAGGCTGCTAGGAGTGACAACAAAGGGCCAGAAGCAAATTGTTGCTTAGTATTGCTCTTGATGGCTCGTTTGAGCTCTCCAAAAATGGTCTTGAACCAGTTATATGGTTCCAGAGGAGCCTTGGCTATCTTGATATAAGACTCAATTATCCTATGCAAAATCTGGGAAGTAATTTGATCTTTTCTGAGGTTGCAAACCATCAGAATTGTTAAGGAGCTGAGCAGTGGCATGAATGGCTAGATTAGTAATGGCTTCTAGAAGGTAGCCATCATTAGTCCAGTGCCAATCATTCGTAATGTCAATATAAGACTTATAAGCATGTTTGGCTTGCTTATGGTTTGGTGAGGCTTGGGTACCAAATGCTATCCCTATGGCAGCAAGGGCGGCCTCAGTCACGTGCATCTTGTGTGTGGCTCCCTGGAAAGTAATGTAAAACTTGGATTTCTCCTCCTTCCAAGTATTGAAGGCAGGAGTGATAAAATCCATGTTGATTCTCCCTGAGAAGGCTCTCTCATGAATACCCATTGCAGTAAGCAGAGGCTCCGCAAGGGTCATCCATTGAGTGACCATGCTTGATCAATTCTGAACAAAAATTTGCAAGCTTGCTCAGTACTGTGAAAATAGGCTATAAAAATCTCAACGAAGGTTTTTGAAGCTCTGAAGCCATCCGGCAAACATTTTCCAGGGCTGGCAAAGGATGAACCTTTGCCCAAAAGGATCCTTTGCCCAAGTACTGTCATAAATGCAACTTTCAGGCTCTGAACCTATAGCCAACCTAATTTTGACATTTTAAGAGCATCTAGCATGTCAGCGAAGGTTTCTTAGGAGAATAAGGTGCTCGACGAAGGTTCCCAAAATGGCATATTGCTTATCATTCACCTAACTAAAAAATAGGTACTTTTTCTGGAAAAGAACCTTCGCCCAAGTCAGTATAGATATATCTAAAGTGGATGTACAATTTGAAAGTTCAGCAAAGGTTTCCAATACTATATAGGCAACATAGGACCAAAACAGTGATTTTATAAGTCATTTTCCATCAAAAATTATCTTTTTGATAATACTTTCCTTCCTCTTTTTCCATTCTAATGACTTTTCTGACTTTTGCTCAACAGTCTTTCCTCATTTTTTTTTCTTTTTTTTTTTACTGTCTTTTCCAAACAAAGTTAACAATTAAATAGTGAAAACAAAAAATTGAAAAACCAATAAAAATAAAAATCATTTGGATCATGCTTGTCGAACTGATGGAGCAGGGTGCCAAAACATGCATAATCGGCTACCATTCACAGGAGTATCAAACTGTTTTCCATCCAAGTGCTCAAGAATCACTGCTCCATAGTTCATAATTTTCTTCACTTTATATAGGCCTTCACTAGTAAGCTTCAATTTTCCCTTGATCAGCTTGGTTTTGTTTATCAGTGCAAGATCTACTGCTTTAAGATCCTTTTTGTGTAATCAACAATCGTGCCATGCCTTACGACGGGCTTTCTCTGTTGCTAACGCATGAACTACCATCAATCTTGTTTCACACAATTTGTGCAATGCTTCATGATGTAGTTGTAAAGACTTATCATCATTTAACTGCTCTATTGCTGTTATGCGTAAAGATGGTATTAAAAATTCAATCGGCATGACAGCATCTTGACCATAAACTAGTTGAAAGGGTGTTTGATTTGTACTACTTTTGTAAGCGGTTCTGAATGTCCGTAATGTTGCATGCAGTTTATGTTCCCAATCGGATCGACTCGCTTCAACTATTTTTGTCATAATAGTGCAGAGAATCTTATTGGAAGATTCAGCTTGGCCATTCCCTCTGGGATAATAAGAAGTACATATGTGTATAACAAAAAAATCTTCCAGTAAATACTTTATCAATTGATTAACAAAGTGCGTACCTCGGTCACTGACAATCTCGATCGGATATCCAAATCTGATAATAATATTTTCATAAAGAAACTTGGCCGTAGATTTCGCATCAACAACTTTGACAGCTTTGGCTTCAACCCACTTTGTCATATAATTAGTTGCTATGATAATGTATCGGGCTTGAGATCCTCATGCGGCAGGATGAATAGGACCAACATAATCCAGTCCCCATTTTCAAATGGCGCTTGCGATAAAACTGGATGTAAGGTTCATAGTTTTGTCTAGTAGGCCATCATGCTCGCTGGCAAACATCACATGTCTGAATATAATTTTGTGTCCTTATGAAGCATAGGCCACCAACAACCTGATTGCAAAAGTTTGCGAACAGTAATATATGTAGAGAAGTGTCCTCCGCCCATGCGATCATGTGAAAACGTGATTAAATTTGGTATTTCATGCGGTAAAACACATCTACGTAGAATATTGTCTGATCCATGATGATACAATTGTCCTGCAATCAATTGGTAAGGTTGAGCCTTATGAATCAATTGCCTCTTCTGTACTTTTGTCAAAGAGTCATTCGGTTGTCCTAGCATCAAGTACTCAACAATATCCGCTACCCACTCATGTACTGCTTCTACATAGAATAATGTAGATCTGGTAATTCATCATCCACTTCAGTATTAACTGGTGTGGATTCAATTCGCGAAACGTGGTCGGCTAGATAATGTTGCTTCCCCTTTTGAGCCACAATTTGAAAGTCAAATTTAGTCAATAACAGTAACCATCTTGCAATACATCCAGTATTGCACGTCTTGTTTACCAAGTAAAGTAACTGCTAGTGATCCGTATAAAATGCAAAGTGCGTTTCCATGAGGTAATGACAAAATTTCCGTACAGGAAAAATCATGGCTAACGCTTCACGTTCTGTTGTTGAATAGTTCTTCTCCAGATTTGTAAGTTGTCTGGTACTGGATAGTCCTTCTTATAGTCACCTGGTTGTGTCAAAACTGATCCAATTGCATATTTCGAGGCATCAGTGTGAACATGAAACTCAATCGTCCAATCTGGAGAACGCAGTATTGGTGCTGAAATTAATATTTTTTTTTTATTTCAAAGGCTTCTAACGCCTCTACTATTCAGATAGGAACAATAGTCAGTTTGTATATAGGTCTTGCTAAATCTGCAAAGAAGATAATAAAAATTCGATAGTAGTTTGCATGACCCATAAACACATACACTCCACAAATTGTTGTTGGCGGTGGCAATTACACAATAACCTTGATTTTAGAATAATCTGTGGCAATGCCATCTCTCGATATCACATGCGCGAGCACAACTCCATGGGAAATCCATGTCTGGTATTTTTCTGGATTTAGAAAAATTTGATACTTGCGACATCTTTCAAATACTTTCTCCAATCGATCTAGGTGGTCTATATCTGTGCTATGGACTCCAAGGTCATCCAAGTAAATTTCAAGAAAATTTTATAGATAATCTTTAAAAGCAAATTGCATTACTCTTTGGAATGAACTTGGTGCATTACAGAGTCCAAACGGCATTACTTTGTAAGCATAGGTGCCCCATTCTGTTGCAAAAGTTGTTTTATAACAATCTGCAGGTGCAATCTTGACTTGGTTGTAACCACTAAATCCATCCAAAAAATTTTAAGCTTCCGTTCCAACAAGGCAATCCAAAATGCTTTCAGTAATAGGTAACGAAAAGTGATCCTTCCTTGTCACTTTGTTCAAGGCCTTGAGATTCACACAAATTCTCAATTTCCCATTCTTCTTAGGAACAATGACAATCGATGAATCTCATTCTGTATGCTCGATCTCATAAATGAAATCGGCGTCAAGCAGTCTCTGAAGTTTTTTCTTTATCAGATCCACAACATTAGGATTACAGCGATAGAATTTTGTAACCTTTGGAACTGCATCAGTTATTAAAGGTGAATGTGTTCAATAACGGACGTCGAAATACCCTTCAGATCTTGATAACTGCATACAAAGCAATCTTGATACTTAATAAGTAACGTTCAAAGTGCTTGATACTATTCAAGATTAAGTTGTGACCCAACTTGTACAATTTTTTTTGGTTCTCCTGGTCCAGCAAGATTCATAGCATGTGTCCTAGCTGGGCCATGGTAAATGTCTTTTGATTAAGGCACCTGTTCTTCGAGTTCACGATGTGCTTTGGGTAACATGATAACCACATCATCCAGTGTATAACGTTTAAAATGTTCAGGCATATCGACTGATTATCTTGTTGACACATATATCCTGTTGTACAATCAATCATTGCAAAAGCTTCATTCCAGTTGACAGTATTGGATTGAGAATCATAATGAACTCCCAAATTTTTCTCTAGTCAGACACAAGAATGATCCGTTGTTGATGAATCATCATCCTCTTTTTGAACCACTAGTTTGATAGTCCAAGTTACAGGATCAACTTTGACTGCACGTTCACGATTTTCAAAAGTGATTTTTCCAGTACCCCAGTTATGAATTACTTGCGCAACTCGTAACCATGGGCATCCCAATAGGACTTCGTAGATATTTGGTGCTTCTGGTAAGTCCATTACTACAAAAGTAATGATGAACTGTACTTCGGCAATTCTGATAGGTATATCTTCAACCATTCCTCGCGGACGAGCTGTCGTTTGATCAGCTAGCTTAATGGCAAAAGTCATAGGCCTTATCTTTGTAAGACCCCATTTTGCACATAGCTGTGTAGAAATCAGGTTAACTCCCGAACCACCATCTATCACAGTTGCTTCATTAGAAAATTGTCTATGCTGTACCAGTAGGGTGATATTTTTTTTTTTCATTTTTCCAAGCTGCTCCGACATGGAGTACTTCATTAGATTCTTCAAATCCAGCACAAAAAAGTGGCTCCTAATGAACTTCTGGTTCATCTTGAGCTAACTTTTGCACTAATACTTCTTTTGCTTTTGGCACCAACTTCAGGAACTCTCCCAATGAAATATTGATCTTACTAGACAAAATATTCATGAGCAGTTCTGTTTGTGGTGCTTCTGATTCAGTCATCTTGAAGGGTTCTTCATGATAATGCAACTAGGCATTCATATTTGTATGTGAATTTTTCGGTGACAACAATGGTGAAGAACGAACTTCGGTTGTTGCTCTAGCAGCTTCAAGCTCCTCTTCTTCTTGCAAATGTTTAATCCACTGCCTATCCTCATATCCTGATATCGTCCAGAAAATTCTTAACCACTTTATCTGATATTCTAGAGATCCACTAATCTTCTAGTTGTCCTATAGTCCATATAGGATAGTATCTCTTGTTCCCGAAAGCTGGAGAATCCAATTATTCGGATGACTGGCATGCCTTTCAGATGGATACCACAGATCCATACCCGACCGATCCTATAATTTAAACAGAAGAATTAACATGGTTCAACATTACATTCAGATCCCTTTAGATTAATGATAAGTTTCGAATCCCCATGGATCCAAGAGCATTAACTCTAGGGACAAGCTTCTATCAATTAACAAATCCAATGTAATCCAGGTATCTGTTGTGTTGTCTTCGTAGTATAGAGGCTCATCACTGGCAGCGGCAACCTCGCCTTCACCTACATAGCATGAAAAGAGATGAGAGAGAGAGAGAGAGAGAGAGAGAGAGAGAATGCTTAGGTCGAGAGAGGCTTAGGGGGCTCGAGCACCTTCCCAAAGCTAGAGAGAGAGAAGAAGAAGAAGAAGAAGAAATTTTATTAACGTCTTTTCCATGCCCAAAGGCATATAAGACAAACAAGTACATCAAAATGGATGGCACCAAGATGGAGCAATGACGTCAAAACAACATAACTAAAACCAAGCTAACTAAGAAGAGAAAAATATCTTCTAAGTGCTCTAACTCTCACCCTAACTCTGAATAATCTCTAACAAGCGTCAATGAAAGGCTCTCACGCAGGAGGCAACTTTAGGTATAGTTTGAAAAATTTGCTCTTGCCTAAAAGACTCATGTAGGAGGCATCACTGAATGATCAATTCCGGATGGGGTGACCAGAAAATGTCAACCATTCCGGAAAATAATTCTTTTCCCTTTTGGCTGCAAGCAGGGGGTCGATTTCGGAAAGACCTCCGACGCGGATGTTTTGAGATTTGTATTCTCGTTTGGCTTGTTATTCCATCACTTGTGAAACAATCTTATTGCTTTTTGCTTCAGTATGTTGATGATAAGTTGGCGATGTTGGTCCGCCAATATTGAAAAACCCGAAAAACCTGAAGGTGCCCTTAGACTGAAAATATGTAAATGCAAAAAATCTCGAAGGTGCCTCTAGAGCGAAGGCAAGAAAAAGATGAAAAAGACAAAGGTGGGCCTGAAGTGGATTCCAAGGCATTCTGACCACTGTGTCACATTTTTTGCAAAGGTGCAGAAAATGCGATAAAGACGAAGGTGGCTTAAAAATGATTTATGATACAAAAAATCTTAAAGGTAAAAAATGCGAAGGTCCAAAACTAGTAGTCGGCCTTCGGTTTTCAGGATGCTCATTACTTAAACAACTTGTTAAGGCTGAGTATAAGAAATCTAACACTCCCCCTTAATGTGCATCCTAAACTTCCTTGATCTTCAGTTTTAACATATCGTTAAATCTAAGATGTTGCTCCTTTGATAGAACCTTTGTGAAGTAATCTACTATTCTGCAGAAAACTACTTCCTTGCTATGCACTTTCTCTCTAATGTAATGATACATGATTTCGATACGTTTGCTTCGAGAGTGAAATCTTGGATTGAGAGATAACACTATTGTGCTTTGATTGTCACAATAGATTGTTGTAGGAAGTGGTTGTGCAAGGTTGTCTGCAAGCAGTTGCCTTAGCCAGATCGCCTCCTTGGTTGCATTTGTGGCAGCTATGTATTCGGATTCCATTGATAATAATGCAACTGAGGTCTGCTTCCGGCTGTTCCATGAGATTGGGCCAAATCCAGAAGTTGATTTTCTGGTATCGACATCTCCTGCCCAATCCGCATCTGTGTAGGCTTCAAGAATGTTGGCTGTTTGGCTGTCTCCGTAGCAGATGCTGAGAATTTTCGTTGCTTGGATTTACTTCATGACCTTTGTTAGTGCTTTCCAATGAGTTAAGTCTGGATATGATAGGAACTGGCTAAGTGTATTGATCGAATATGCAAGGTCTGATCGCGTGTGTACAGATCATTGTATACATCAATAAACCGATCATGGATTGAAACAGATAGCGTTTCATTTTCTCATTTTTTGTCTCCATTTGAGGAGATTGTTCCTTTTATAACTTTAGTCTAGGGCCGAGTGGATAGTGAGTTGGTTTGCAGTTGGCCATACCATACTTTTTCAGCACATTGTTGAGATATCATTGTTGACTGATAAAAATCAGTCTGCTAGGTCGATCTCGTTGGATTTGGATTCCGAGACAACAGTGGGCTGGAACCATGTCAGTCATCTTGTATTCCTAGGCCAGCATGCATTTTGTATCTTTCATCATATTCAGATTGTCACTGAATAGAGTATATCATCTACATAGAGAGTGATAATGATGAAGTAATCTGATATAGACTTGAAATAGACATTCAAGTCTGTCGAGTTTGGAATAAAACCATTCTCTATCAAAAATGCGTTGATCTTCTGGAACCAGGCTCTAGGTGACTATTTCAGCCTCTAGAGCACCTTGTGGATTTTGCATACAAGGTGCTGATGCTTGTTTGTATCCCTCTGGCTGCATCATATAGATTTTCTCTTCGATGGTTCCATTGAGGAAAGCGGCTTGGACATCCATCTGGTGGACTTCAAGATCTGTTGCGGCTGCAAAACAAAGGAGTAGGCGGATCTAAGCATGTTTGACAACTGGGCTGAAGGTTTCTGAATAATCCAGATCTAGAATTTGGGAAAAGCCTTCGGCGACTGGCCTGACTTTATAATGATTTAGCCTTCCTTCAACGTCGTACTTCGCCTTGAATATCCATTCGCATGGAATTGGGTTTCGGTCCTTTGGCAGCTCAGTGACTGTCCATGTTTGATTCTCCATCAGAGAATCGAATTCGTTGTCCATCGTTGCTTTTCACTGGTCAGCATCAGGAGTAGACATAGCCTAAAAAACGGTGGTTGGTTCCTGCACAAAGTAGCAGGCCGGATCATGCATAAATTTGTCTAGACTTGTTCGATCTTCTAGGTTGAACTTCGGTCCTCTGATGTGGGTTGACTCGTTGAGGTTCTGACTCATTGTTTGAGTCAGTGTCAATATTCTGTAGTTGAATCCCTAGATCAGAATTTGGTTGCTCAATTTTTGGGTGCGATTTATCAGTAGCTTTTCCCTTGTGGTCGACGAACTGGAATTCCACAAAAATGACATCTCTACTTGTGAATGCCTTCTCGGTATCCAAATGGTAGAGCTTGTATGCCTTGTGGTTTGGGGAATAGCCGATGAAAATCATTTTTCTGCCCTTATCATCCAGTGATTTAATGAATTTTTCACCTAGAATTGATACTTTTTGCTTGAAATTGATCATAGAATCTGGTGTAGTACATTTTCCAGATTGTACTTGCTGGTTTACAAATTAATAATAGGATTTATTGATTTCATGATATTTTAATAGTCAAAAGGTTGATTAGATAGTGAGTTTGGACCAAAAATTGGGGTTTTTGGACCATAAACGGGCTATAGAAACCATGTTTGACTAGAATCAGAACTTTTAGTGCTTGAATGCAATGTATTTACAGGGATTAGGATCAGTTTGCACTTATTTGTGGATTTATCCCACAAATTTTGGTCAAAATTGGTCAAAAAACAAGGTTTTTTGATGTTTTTTGGACTAATTGTGTGGTAGATCTCAAAATTCTCAGCCAATAGTTGGTAAGCACGTTTTCAGAGATGCAATGAAGCTTTCCTAGGGCTTTCATGAATTTTGGTTAGGATTAGACACCATTAGAGGGCTCAAAACCTCAAAAAAGTCCAGGTAGAATCCCAGTCCAACCAGTTCCCCAAATCAATCATATACCAATGAACATGGGGCATGAGCATACGAGAGCCAAATCAAGCTTGGATGATGTTAGAGAAATGTTGGAAAACTATCTGGGTACTATAAACAAAAAAATCTCTACACTTGCTTTGGACATTAACATTCTAAAATGCCAACAACATACCCCATTAGACATACCTACACCACCAAGTTGCCAACATCGTCAAGGGACTCATCTTAGTCAGGATTGTCCAAAGATGATCTACAGTTATTCCCAAAATGATGGTTGTTTAAGACAAAAATGTCAGGGGCAGGTGAAAAATCTAGATACATGCACTCTCATGCCTAGCCCCGTGGACCCAAAAATTCAAAATACAAACAAAGCTATGCAACACCCTCAGAAAATGCCTAGTGATACCTCTTCAGAGGAAGGGATGAACAAAACTAGGAAGAGAGTGTGGGTAGAAACCCACAACAAGAGAGTTATTCCCCAAGGACAACCATCAGTTACAACGCCTTTAGAAAAGCATGTCTTGAGGGCTCTACCCAAAGTAACTCCACCTGTGCAACCCATAAAACATCGTTGATCAAGAATTTGCTAACAAAAGTATCTGGGAAAAAGTGATTGGGAAACGACCTCCTCGGATCTTCTTGGGAAAGAAAATCGCCAATACTTGGCTATTGCCTAGAGCCACAAGAACCAAAGCAAAAATACATCATCGGAGAGAACGGGTGTATTTAAGTAGTAGTGTAGGAAGTGTAGGCCTACCAAAAATTTCAAATGATCTGAACATAGAAGTAACTTTGTGGAAGTTGCTTAGACCATCCTCGTTAATGAGAAAGAAAGTCAAAAAAATGATAGGGTCATCTTTTGTTCAAAAGGTAAACCAGCAAGGAAACAAGTCACTAGTTCCACCCAATGGCGAGTTAAACTATTACGATATCCAACATGAGGTTGATAGAGATTTACCACCAACAAACTTTAAAGTAACCCCTCAGGATAGACGAGAGGAGACCAATGACAAGAGGCCCACGACACACTCAGAAAACACACTCATACCTAGCAAGGAAACAAGTCACTAGTTCCACCCAATGGCGAGCTAAACTATTACGATATCCAACATGAGGTTGATAGAGATTTACCACCTACAAACTTTAAAGTAACCCCTCAGGATAGACGAGAGGAGACCAATGACAAGAGGCCCACGACACACTCAGAAAACAACTCATACCCAGAGAGGCTAGGTTGAGCGTACTGACGGTACCCCAAAGTGAGTTACGAACAGACCCCCCTAGAGAAGAGTGGATGGAAGAGAGTGATTGGCAGGTGAGTCTTGGGAAGCCCACTAAGTTTGAGGAGGCAATACCAGCAATACTTAGCAATCAGCCAATTGAAGTTGTACCTCCAGATGAGGGCAACAGAAATGGTAGCTCAAATTGAGAGGAAATAGAAGAACCAGTGTGGACCGACCCTATGAATACCGATCCAAATTCCATGACTTTCGATAATGAACATGACCTATTCAACGATCACATGACTATGGTGAGCTACTTTTTACTAATACAAAAAATTGCCTACTGTGTTTTTCAGGGGACCGGTTGCCTTGAAGAAACTCCAAGTCATGAGTGCTCACCAGTAACGATACACAATAAAAAACCGACAAAGAGAAAAATCAACTCGCAAAAAATGGTCAGAAATTATGGGACAGGGTCAACGAAACTATGACATAAATATAGGCAAGTTCCAGTGCAAGTCAAAGTGGCACCCCGACAGACAAATCACCTCAACAGCTTGAGCCATGGGCCACAGACACGTAAAAGGAAAATAAAAGTGGTGGCCAAAAAGGGCCTAACAAAAATATCCTACCTAAAAGTGGTAGGGGGTTGACCATAAGTAGCAAAGATGACTACCCAATTAAGAAATACAATCAAGTAAAGTACTTGCTATTTATGTCACCCACAAGTGCAAAAAGAGAAAGTGGATCACACAAGTGGTACCCCGATACCAGTGACAAAAACATCTTTTCAAGACAAAGGGGGTACCACTTCAAGTCCAATCCCAAGTTAAAGACCTTGTACAAAGCGGGATGCATGGCATGAAAGGATTGAAAGGTGAAAAGTTGGCATTATGAAGGGGAGGATTGGAGGATTGGAGGCTGCCTATAAAAGGGAGAGAGCCCTTTTGGCATTCACGGGAGAGAATGAATGTGGGAGGGTGAGAGAGTGAGGCCAAGCATTGAGAATTTCTTGTTGAAGGTGAGAGCGTGGAGAGAGAATGAAGCCAAGGAGTTTTGTTTGTTGAAATTAGAGAATGTGAGAGCCTCGTGCATTAGGAATGGGTTGTGAGCTTGCTTGCCTTTTTGAGTAATGTATATTCCTTTGTCTCGTTGGATCGTGATCTTAGTTGCCTCTTGGAACTTGAGCATGTTGCACGTTGAGGTTTTAAGAGTAATGGTGTGTAATAGATCCTAACACCACAGTAGGGCAAACACTAACTGATCCACCCAACCTTGCCTACTCCCTGATATAGAGTAAGCCCCTCCTAGCCCAGTGTGAGGACTGGTAGCATGCTACTGCCAAGTGTCGGCCATGTGGCACTGACGTGGCCGACTGCACGTCGGGACCCAACTGGGGGCCCTATCCTGCTGACAGGATCCCTAGGCTGTGTTAGGCCCGCCATGGCTATGGACCGTGTTGGGGCACACTACTCACACTGTCTTGCCCTGTTGGTCATGTACGCTGGACACAACCCTGATTGTGGTATCTGACCTATCTGTGTTCTCTAGGGTTCGGCACTGGTTACGAGCTTGTAACACTCCCTCCCCCTTAAGAACCATCTTGGTCCTCTAAGACAAAGTCTGGAAAAATCTTGCGAAGGACGCTGCCTCTTTCCCAAGTGGCATTCTCAACAGGCTGATCATTCCACTTAACCAGATATTCTCGGTATAGAGTATGACGAGTCTGCGTCTCTCTACTATCAAGAATCTCCTCTGGTTCATGTGGAGGTTATTGAGGATCCAATGGGAGAACTAGAACACTGTCCCCTACCAGATTGTCTGATCTGGTTAAGGCTTTTCGTAACTAACTTACATGAAAGACTGGAATAAAGACTGTATCCCAGTTGTACAAGATTTGCTGGGTATCGAGATCTTACAGCTTGTATGTGTTATCAGATGAAGTATATCCAATTTGAATGGTCTTGAGACCTTGGAAGTCCAATTTCTTCCTCGTGTCTTTCGGGATCTGCACGTAGGCAACACATCCGAACACTCTTAGGTTTTTCATAGAAGGCTTAGAGCCTGTCCACACCTCATGGGGTGTCTTTCCTGAGAGGGCCTTGGTTGAACATCTATTATGAACATAAGCTGCAACGAAGACAACTTTGGCTCAGAAGTGCATGTGCTAGCATACATTTAGCTGATTCAACCAGGGTATGGTTCTTCCTCTCGGCTAAGCCATTAGATTGAGGATTGTAAGGAGTGATGAATTGCTACTCAATGCCTTGGCTCTAGCAGTACTCCTTAAACTTGGTAGAGATGTATTCTCCACCATTGTCTGACCTTAGGGCCTTGATCATCCTTCCAATCTCCTTTTTTGCACGCCCCTTGAAGATTCTGATGCAATTGAAAGCTTCTGATTTCTTCTTTATAAAGTACACCATAGTCCTTCTGAAAAATTCATCAATAAAAGCTATAAAATACTTTGCATCCTTCAGTGAAAGATTTTTCATCGGGCCACAAATGTCTGAATGTACAATGTATAACAATCCTCTAACAATATGTTGATGGCTTGATCTAAATGGTTTCCTAGTCTGTATACCAACTAGATAGTCTTGACAGACAGGTAACTCAACTTTATCTCTAGGATAGTCTAGATCAAGAACAATAGAATGTCGAGACATTTGTTGTACAGTAGCATGATTCAAGTGACCAAGTCTATAATGCCAAAGTAAACTTTTATTTGCTTGAATAGAAGTACTGAGCGCCTGACTAGAGGCAAAAAAACAATGACTTAATCTATACAAATATCCATGCCTCTTTTTGAGTGCTAGGATCTTGCCTATCCTATCAACTACTTTGCACTAATCACATTCGAATTCTACTCTATGTCCTAGATCTGTGATTTTGCTTATTGAGAGCACATTCGTAGATAAGTTGGGTACATATTGGACTTTAGAAAGTAGCTTAGACTACTCATTTGCAAAGCTTAATCTTACAGTACCTTCACCTTTAATAACTTGTGTGCTATTGTCGCCAAAGTGAACATATTTGTTGGTACTATATGGTGTATAGGACTCAAAATAGCCAATGAGACTGGTCATATGCTGAGTGATACTAGAATCTAGAAACCAAAAACTGTCGCTGGATGCTCCTTGATGGCTGGTCATGAAGGCATCATGATCCGCTTCTTGAATGGGCTGTGGAGCTTCTGCAGCTGCATTTGCCACTTGATTCAACTGCCCCTTGATGTTGTTTTTAGCTTGTAATATTGGGCAGTCTTGAATTTCGTGGTTGTTTTGCTTGCAGTATCTACAGAACAGCTTCTTCTTCGTCTGTGGATTCGACTATTCCTTGTGCTACTCTGGTTTTTGGTCTTGCTTTGATTGCTTTGGGCCTTTCTTCTTCTGCTTAGTCGTGCTCTTGTTGGTGTGCAAGGCATGAGAATCAGCAGAGGAACTTGAGGCTTCGTTCCTCCACGTGTCTTTCTGCAACAACATTGTGATGACTCTCGAAAGAGTCAGTTCTGGATGTGTCGTAATGATCATCACTCAGCTATCATATGAGCTTGGCAAGCTTGTAAGCAATTGCATCACTGCGTCTTGATCATCTATGATAGATCCGATATTGGTCAACAGGTTCTTGAGTTGATTGATGTGATTCTACAGGGAATCAGCATTCGCCATTTTGAGAGAGTAAAATTTCTTCCTGAGATGTAGCTTGGAAGCTATATCTCCACTTTGTATAATGTGTTCAAAATGTCCCAGACTTCTTTGGATGTCTGGGCCTCGGATACATGGCCGATCTGAGTATCCGAGATGTTGAGGATGATCAACGTGAAAGCTTTACCATCCTTCAGCTTCCATCTAGCAATTGCTGGGTCGTCTGCTTCGGGTTTCTCTTCTGCACCTGTAACAACGTCATACAATTCTTTAGCCATTAGCACTGTTTTCATCTCTCCATCAAGCTTGTCCATGATAGGACTAGATTTCCCTTGGGAATCCATGTGGAAGATTAGTCTAGGTGATAGGAATAACTATCAGTGACTTAGTATGAAAATCTAGTGCAAAATTACAGAACAAGAAGACAATTACTCTATCGGCTAGTAGAGTCTTGTTACTGTGGAAGCCTATCAGGCTACAGAAAATGGCTCTGATACCATATTGGGAAAGAGGGATGTGAGAAACGAAAATAGCTAAAAAATAAACGAACACGAAAAGAAGCAAACTCGAAACTCGAAAAGAAACAAACTTGAACGGAAAGTGTTCGTGCACAGCGGAATGAGCTATCTCACTCTTTCCCTAAGCATGACTATGCCTATCAGACTCAAACAAAACATTAGTGATAGAAATCACGTTCGATCTGATTACATAGCCAAACATTAAGCAACAAAACATCAGAAAGATAATTTGTCACAAACAGCTAGACAACTTTATTAGTCGCGAATAATTCACAAAGAGCTAGACTGAGCTCGACTGATAATCAGTCACGAATTAGTCGCGAAAGGCAAGACTTAATATTAGTCACGAATAGCTAGACTAATAATAATTCGCTAAGAAAAAACTACCAGATTAAGCAATAAGAGTCAAACAGAATGTAGAAAAGCATAACAATATTGACACAAATCTGAACACAGAACAAAGAGAGTTGTAATCAGACTAAGTATAGCGAAATATACAGGTCAATAATGCAGGCGAGCACAAGACAATAGCGGACGAAACTGCATGCTTCACAAAGCTAATCTAATCTGTAAAATGAATAAACCTATTATTGACAATACAAAGAATCGATGCATGAAAGCATCTACTTCGTCTATCTCTGATAAGATTTTGATGCTATTATGTCTGTTGCTTGTTTCTCATCTAAGTATTTTGTGAATACGCAGATGGTATTCAATATATATACATAATTTTACAAGTGTGCAGATGAAGAAAATACAAAGTGGATGTGTTGTCTGTGGGAGATCATGGGTGGCTATTGTCCTTGTCAAATTTGTTTGCACAGTTGCATGGGATGAGCATGAGAAGGCCGCGACGTCAGCCTTCGCTGAAATGAACATTGGTGAAGATGCAAAAAATGTGACACTCTGACAAATGCCTTAAGATTTGGTTTACAAGGTGCCTTCGCTTTTCTATAAGGGCACCTATTGCATTTGTAGGCAGTGTCGTCTTTTTCGCTTGTCACAAATCACATGTAAAAACCCAGTGTCATATTTTTCGCCTTTTTCGCCTGTGGAAATTTACTTGTATTTATGCAGACAGTCGCATTTTATTCGTTTGTCTTATTTTACATGTAAATATACAGATTGTGCGACAACATGAGTAAAAATGTAGCAGCATGAATGGAGGCAAATTAACACAGGATTTAGTAGAGTAAAGGAGATAAATCCAACACATTGTTCCTTTGACAATTTGAGACATGGTTTTTGGTGAGAGAGCTAACTTGCAATTAACCAGATTATATTTGACTAATATTTTGTAGATGTACCTCTGTTGAGTAATGTAAATTAACTTTTGATTTCTGTCTCTGTGGATTTGAATACCAAGGCAGAAATGAGCTTCGCCTAGATCGTGTTGGATTATTCTCCTTCTACTAATCGACTAATCGGTTTTAATCCTCATCCATTGTTTATCCAGTTCTGCAAATTTTTTCGTGTTTTTATACAGTCTGCAGAATTACAAGCGTTTTTACACAGTCTGCAAAAATACACAAAGTTTGACAACAATGTCGCATTTTTCGTCTGTCAAGAATTATGAGTGAAATTACAATGTCGCATTTTTCGTATTTTAGCGACACTGTCGCCTGTTAGGATTTGCGAGTGAATATGCAGAGTCGCATTTTTCGCATTTTTCAAAGTGACTCAAATGTTAAGGAAATGACTCTGGCATAGTGTGGGGAGATTTAAGGACACTGTCGGATTTTTCGCAAAGCCCAGAAGGACTTTGAAAGTGACACATGTGATAACATGCACTTTGCCAATTCAACTAAGGTTCTATTCTTTCTCTCAGCAAGACCATTTGACTGAGGCAACTAGGAGATAATGTGTTGCTCAATACCGTTGTTAAGTTAGTACTCCTTGAATTCGGCGGGGATGTATTCTCCCCCGTTGTCAGACCTCAGTGCTTTGATTAATTTGCCAGTTTGATTTTTTGCATGCTCTTTGAATTGTCTAAACTTGATGAAAGCCTCTGATTTTTGCTTAATGAAGTAAACAACTGTTCTTCTAGAAAAGTCGTCAATAAAAGTAATGAAATACTTTGCATCTAACAATGATGGAGTTTGCATAGGTCAACATATATCTGAAATGAACATTATCTAACAGACCTTTTGTTGCATGCCTATGACTCGATATAAAAGGAATCCTAGTATGCTTTCCAAGGATGCAGCTATGGTAGACAGGGAGATCGACTTTGTCAGAAGGATAGTCAAGATCAATTGGAGAGAATACTATATGTCATGTCATCAGGCAAACCTGATATAAACCAAGATAAGAAAAACTCTTCTCCTGGTCTTTCACTTAATCTTTTAGCCAAACAATTGATTCTATCAACAAAGCTTTTGATAGGTTCATTTTGTTTCAATTTAATTTCACTTAGTAATTTGATGACATCAGAAGAGTAATTCCATCTTCTAAACCTATTTAAGAAGCTTGTTTTAAGTTTTGTCCAATTGCAAATTTTCTTTTGATTCAATACAGAATACCTCAAGAGCAAGATTATCCAATGTTACTAGAAATAATCTAAACATATCATCATCTTCTTCTTCGTAATTTTGTCTATACACATTTATGAACCTTTGAATATGTAGATCTGCATCTTCATCTTCATTTCCATTAAAACTGGGTAGATTGGCATTTTTTTCATACATTGACATTGTTTTTTTTTTTTGTTGTTTTATTTTATATGTTCTATTGGATTGTTGTGAAATGATCATAGAAATGATTTTTTTTTTTCAATTATAGCTTTGGTGATAATGATTGATTTCAATTTTGAATTGGACTTACTTAGTCTGTAATACTTATAGCTTCTTTAGCTAGTTCTCTTCATCTTTCATTTCTAAGTGTTTTCTTCTTCTTCTTTTTCACAATTTTTTTTTTTCTTTTTGTTTATCAAGTATGAATAACACTCATTCAAGACATGCAATTTCGATATGGTCCTCTTGAGTGACTTTCCTTGTCTACTTCAAGATGGCACCCACTAGGCTAGGATGGTGGGGCTAGGCTTCACACCTACACCTCTCTGTCCAACACTATACCTTCTTCTACAAATCTTGAAACTGTTGTACTACTCAATCATGAAAACATTCAATCTTGCTCACACATCTGACAAATATCACCAAGTCCAAACAACAATTTTTATCACACAATACCATCATGATCAAAAGTTACAATCATTCATTTTTCATCTATACAATCATTAAATAATGATTGTCCATTCAAAATCAAAACACATAAAGGATTTCACGAGGTCAATTCCATGTGGAATATTCAATTTTTTTTTCTTCTTCTTTTTCATCAAGATGTATGTTTCCCTTTCGTATTTGTCCAATTTCTTTCACATTAGGAGCATTGATAACACTTCTAAATCCTCTATGGCAGTATGAACTATGATACCACTAGAGTATCTGGCTTTCATGGATCTAAATCCCATTGTGGTCGCCATAAAACATGTGGTACATTTGGTGTGTTGCTTAATAGTGTTCATAACACTATAGCGGGGTTTTGGTATGATTATGAAGCTAGTCATTGGGTTTCTAGTTCGGATATTGCCATAGATTATACTCAAAGGTAACATAAGTTTAAACCCATTCACCTCATAAGTAATCCATCTCAAATATTCTTTTCAATGATATAAATATTTTTCATTTACTAATTTTTGTGTTCTCTCCAATCAAGCAAACTTTGTATACAAATATTTTATCATGATCTAATTAAGATACGTATGATGTTGCTTTAGAAGTTGATAGATCACAATTAGAGTTCAATTTGGTGTATTGTATGAAATCATTTCCATTATCTTTCAATTTTTTTTTGAAATATTTAGTATGATCTCCAATTACACATCAGTAAATTTCATACTTTCCTTACTTATATTTAAGATGCACCCCATTCACAAGAAATCATTGGCATTTATACTTACTGTAATTCATTCATGTATGCAATTGCCATGATCTAATTACGAAATCAGGACCATCTTTTTCAATGGTTTTGTCATGATAATGTATGTGGTTTTGGAGATATATAATATATATAGCTCTAATGGTGTTTTTCAACCACTTTGAGCAATAGCTTCTCCATGTTTTTCAATGGATTAGCAATAGCTGATTTATCATGCTAAGTATATGTGTAAGCCTATATAATATTCCATTATAAAAATAGAATCTAATTGTTCTTTATTTTCTATAATTTTTACAATATTTTCTAGAATTTTTACAGCAGAAGGTAAATCTGTAATTCATTAGACTTTAAAAACATACCATGTATTGGATACTATGGGTTATATATTCCACACGAGCACATAAATCCTTTCTTTCCAGATTCATAAAAGTGGATACTTATTATTCATAATAAGCAGAAACCGGTTTACATGCTTAAAGAGATGATTAAGCCATAAAAAAATACAGTAAAAAGTAAAAAGGTAAATGATTTCACTTCAGATCCTTATGCTCTGACTTAAATTTCAAGGGACTGTCCACAGGCTAAGGGCCTCTTCAGCAGGTAAATGGTTCTTTAATATCTTCACTTTTGGAGGCCCCTTCATTTTATTTCAGTTTTGCATAAAGTGGGCACTCAAATCGTTCACAATTCCTTCTTTCACTCAACAATGAAGTTTCAAAGCAGACTTCCAAAACATAATTGACCCAGTAGCAATGGTCTCTCCAACGACCAACAACAAGCTTATTGTGGACAAGCTTATTGTGGACAGTCGCGCTACAAGATTCTCAAACTAACATCAGACACGGCCTCAAACTGAAGGTTTGTTTGTTGAGCTTTCCAAGATGCATTCATTTGATGGTCACTACAAGCGGATTCTCAGATTTCTTATTACAGTCACTACACACCACATTTTCAGGTTGCTCAAGCAAAGTTGGAACCAAAGATCAGACCACGAACTGACATTCCTTTAAGAATGTATTGAATTGGAAAGCAGGGTCGCATCTCACAACAATAACAAATTTCTCAGTAAATAGCCTTCACATGTCAGTGAGGCAGAATAACAGGACCTTCAGAGCAACAAGTGGACAGCAGTTAGCGTGCTCAGCAACAGGCAGCGTCAGCAACAAGCAGCGGAAACAACAACGATGGACTCCTTCACGGTAGTAGTCAGCGATACATAGATAAATCGGAATTAAGCGACACTCAGACCACAGAGCATTACATTCAATCCTCAGTTGATGAAGAAAGCTTCCATTCTTTCTTGAAAACTTGGACCAGGTCGCTACAGCCCATAACATCTTTCAAGAAAGTGTAGCCACTCATCACTAATAAGCAATAGTATTCATTCACATCATGATGATATAATCTTAGACTGCTAGTGCGCTTGTCTTCATTCTTCACTCATCGTATCTCAGAAAACAGGAACGAATCTCCTCCAGAACATGAGAATGCTCTCCTTCCTGCCTCGCCTACACAGTATATAGGAATACACAGTATATAGGAATGAAAACAATTTCTCAGAGGTTGTGAAGGAATGTCCTCTCTTCACCCCGGAAAACAAAACAACTCCCTTCTTCTCTACAGAATCCATCACTGAATGCCTCTCCCTTTCCCGTACCTCGTGAGAGAGAGAGAGAGAGAGAGAGAGAGAGAGAGAGAGAGAGAGAGAGAGCAGTTACTAACCTCTGAGTTCCAAACACCATTGTATTCTTGTTTTCCATTGAATCGCTTCCATAGAATTTGAATTTACTCATTTTGAAAACAATTTTCAAGTCCATTTGACATATGTCGATTGATGAGTTGTTGGCTTTGATTGATGAGTTGTTGGCTTTGAATTAACCAGTAGTCCTTGGTGTATCCTCTTCCGACGACATTCACAAGGGTGAGTTCTTCAAAACTAACCTTCAATAAGGCTATTAGTAGATCTCATAAAGCAAAAATGTCATTGAATATGGTTTTGGCTCTCCAAATAATTTTGAAAGTCATCAATCATGTTGACTTACAATCTTCCCCATTGTGTCAACTTCGACAATTCTTTTCGTCCAAGGCACTTGAATGTCTTCTAAGCAGTTTCACCTGTATGATAAGGTCATGATCCTAATTTTGCAAGGACATCCTTGATCTTCAAAAGGGTATCATTTGTCACGATCATTAATTGTCGTATTTCGCTGGTTTGTTGTCTTCGTCTTGAACTGAACTTTGATTGTCGTTGTTTGCAGGATCCTTAGCCTTTGGACCTTTCCTTGAAACTTAAGTCAGTGCCTTAAAGGTACCTGGGCATCTTTTATTAATCATGATATAAATAAGATACATTGATCAATTACAACACGGCAACCAATTGCCATTAACAACTATAGATATTTTTGTCCATCAGAGTCACTTATAAGTATTGCTATTTAACAAACTTATTAAAAACAGTAAAGTCTTAAAAATGGCTCTAATTCTTCTGATATAACTGTCATTTGACGACTTGATACATTTGAACCTGCCATAGAATTTTATAGCTACTCTTTAACATAGCCATATTCGTATATCAGTAAAAAGTGGCATAATAGCAGATTTTGTGCACATGAGATACATCTAGCACATTTTCTTCTAGAAAATCAGCATCAATGATTGTAGTTGCTGAAATTTTAAAATTTTGACCAGAAAAATGCACTACAACACGTGTCGGGGGCTGAAGTAGGTTGCGACCAAACATGGATGTGCCAATAAGAGACAGGGATGGAGAACAGATCTTGATGTTGTCATTTTGTATGAAGAACTTTTTTTTTTTGATTCTAGGTCTATGTCTTTCATATTTCTCTTGATATCTTCAATTCTAATGTGTAGAATGCAATTTCTTTTGTGTAGCTTGAATCCACAAGTGTGAACGTTGTACTACTATTGTTGTTGTATGGACAGGGACATGACTACCGTATTGGATCTTAGTATATGCATGTATTTTCAAGTTCTAGCATGGTAGATAAATGATCCCTAGCTAGTTGATGAATCCAGATGTGCACTCAAGTTTAGCCAAAGATCAATTGATCTATTAAGCATGTTTTGGATCTGATTTTTTTTACACTTTGCATATGTGAGAGCTTTTTTTGGTGTGTGACAGTTTTCGATCCATAGATTGTTAACTTTTTGAAATATATTTTTTGGCCATTATGCAAGGCACTTGATAGAAGATTTGACTTGGCCAAACCCCTCTGTAAGCTCTCTTATGTGATGGAGATTTTTTGTTTTTAATTCATTCATCATGTAGAATCATGTGTGACTGATGCTGGCATTTCCCACCATCATGCGCTCGTGTGTGTTGAGTTATTCAGTATAGAAATATATCACATTGAAAAAAAGTAGTTTAACAATCAAAATACAACATTTATTATGTGTTTGTATTTATAAAATAAAAGTATAAATCTAGATGTAGTGCATCCAACAATCTCATATTATATATCTAGATGTAGTTGCAAAGAAGATACAATGAGCTTAGTTATTATTTGTATAATATTTAAAAATCATACTCCTTGGGACATAAGCCTTGCTAGACCTCTTGTAAGGGAAAGCTCCTCAAGATCTTGCTTACAAGACAAAACACAAGAGAACACATTGTGGAGTAAACCAAATCTCCAGAAGCTTCACCCCCGAGCCAAGGAATAGGAACCAAGCGTAGACTGACAGGACCTGGCAATGAATCACCACAACAATGATGGAGTAGCGTGAGTTTCCAAGGAATAAATAGACCCGAAACCTTCTTGTGCATGCAGTCATGCAAGGCCTAAACTCCCCAGTTGAGAAATTCCATTGCTATTGATACTCTACACATGTAAACCATGTACTAACTCCAAATAGTGTGTTTGGGCCTCAAAAGGTTATTAATTACCTTACTGGCCTCGTCCAGTATGATGTGGCGAAACCAATAATCTCGAGCATTCCTTTTTGGATCTAGTGAGAGTTGAATTCTACAAACTACTCAATATGAAAAGTGATGATGGAGTCATTCTTAGTGCTCCAAGACCTCTTTGAGATTGTCCTAGAAGAAGAGGATGAGCCTCTTGGAGGACAAGAATTGGTTAGATACAAGAAGAAGACAAGACTAGCACTTCATTGCATCAAAATCAATGCTAGTGATGACCTCTTGAAGGAGGTAGTCTCTTACTAACTCCAAAATAGTGTGTCTGGGCCTCACAAGGTTATTAATTACCTTACTGGCCTCGTCCTGTATGATGTGGCGAAACCAATAATCTTGAGCATTCCTTTTTGGATCTAATGAAAGTTAAATTCTACAAACTACTCAATATGGAAAGTGAGGATGGAGTCTTTTTTAGTGCTCCAAGACCTCTTTGAGATTGTCCTAGAAGAAGAGGATGAGCCTCTTGGAAGACAAGAATTGGTTAGATACAAGAAGAAGGCAAGAGTAGCACTTCATTGCATATAAATGAATGTTAGTGATGACCTCTTGTACATTGACCAAGAAAGCTTGGGATTATTTAAAAGTTATATATATGAATCCAACAATCAATAGTGCTTATGCTAAAAAACCAAATCTTACAAAGCATGAGAAGAAGTGATGAAAGTGCACAAGAGTATGTGCTAAGGATTAAGTCTCTCAACAAAGAGTTGGCTTCTATAGGCAAAAGATCTTTTATAATGAACTTGTACAAGTGATCCTCAATGGCTTAGGAGATGACTTCTTCAATTTGGTTCAAAGTTTTGCCATCCAAGACAATTTGCCATCAATTGATAAGCTCCATGGTGTGCTAGTGGCTGAAGAGTGTAGGATGCTCCATGCAAAATCTAGGATGAGTTCCTTATCATTGCAAGATGGAGATGAGAAATCAAATTTATCATTCAAGAGCAAGAAGAAGACCAAGGGATCCAAGAAGGATCAAACAAAGGAAGCCAAGGAGGAGGATCAAGCATCAAGTTCAAAGGCAAAGGACAAGTCAAGGCAAAAAAGCTTCTTTTGTGGAAAGAAGAGGCATTTTGCATCCGAATGCTACAAGAGGCAAAGAGCACAAGAGGAGGAGAACAAACAAGAAAATCTTGCACATGAAGAGGAGGATGAAGGAGATCTATTCTTGATGGCATCTCCTCACCAACAAGAAATGGCATTTCAAGAGATATTTGGTGGATTGATAGTGGGGCAAGTTTCCACATGACTTATGAAAATGACTTTTTCTCAATTTTCGCTCTTTCAATGATGCTAAAAAGTTTGTCTTTACTACAAGTGATGAAGAGTGTAGGATAGATGGTGTTGGTACCATCTCTTTGTGTCTAGAATCCTCAAAAAGTATGGATCTAGAAAATGTTCTTTATGTACCACCAATCTCCAAAAATATGCTAAGTGTTGGTCAACTTGTGGAAACTGGTGTCCACTTCAAGCATGGTGTTTGTTCCATTTTGAAGAATGATAATTGCATTAAACAAGGGAGATTGTTGAAATTGGAGGCTTATGTTGCTATTGAGAGTGCAACTAACAATTTTGGTGACAATAAGCTTGCAAGGATTGAGGATGAGTATTAAAGAGAAGAAGATTTTGAGGATCTACCTCAAAAACCAAGAGCTCCAAGGAGTACCTCAAAGACAAAGGCCAAGTCATCAAATTGCATGCAATTTTTCCATTCAAGTGTGCATCTTGCAAGGTTGAAGGGCATTGGAGAGTCTACTATCTTTGAATCCTTCTTGGATAGTATTAGTAGACATGAAGTGACTTTAAGATTGATTATGTTTAGTACTTATATGACAAGACAATGAAGTTGAATGCTTTCCAATCTATAGTTGTTGTTGATCAAGCAATTTCATTGGATAACTATGCTTGTAATAGTTTGAATAGTATCATAAAAGATGAAACATCATTTGTTTTGGAAATCTTTGTGTCCACATGCTTTGTGCATGATCATTCCAATGGACCAAAGAAAATCCTACTTTAATGATAGGATTAATGGTAGTGTTTTGCTCTTCAAGTAGAGATTGTAGAATCTACACCAAAGAAGTTGTCAATGATGGAAATATGATCTTTCAAGAGTGGAAGATTTTCAAACTTGAAGAAGCACCTTTGGATCAACACCTTATTCAAATCATTGAAGGCTTGGAGTCAAGTCAAGAGGAGGAGCAAGCTCAAGACCCAAGGACTCCACGAAAATTCTTGAGTAACAATTTGGAGCCATCAAGGCTCAATCATATGAATCAAGCAAGGTAAGTTGTCGTTGGCAACATTATTTATGCACTTAATAGCTTAATTCATGTATCGTCAAGTGCACAAAAAGCCTTGGAATTCATAGCTTGGCATGATGTTTAGCTTTGAAGTGAGCTACATGTATATAGACACAATAATGGAACATCATGTAAGGGATCCTTTAAGAGGTGGTGAAAGATCTTTCATGGACATCATTCTCTATTGGAGTCTCAAAAGTTTCTTGTTTGTAGCTGGATTTTTTAGACTAAATTTGAGGAGTGCGAGAAATTGCCAAAAATTGGATCAAAACCATATAAATTGTACATATGTGGGTCCCACACGTGTGAGGCCATGGAGCCATGTGGGAAAGCCACACTAGAGTAGGTTAGATCATGTCTAAAAAGTTGGTCAAGTTTTTTTGGTAGTGGTTCCTACATTATATGACCAAACACCTAGATTTATGGAGTAGGTTGATCAATCTAGCCACCAACATGGCAAAATTCTAGGATGAGGCTAGAATGGCAAATTAGGGCAAGAAAGCTCAATCAACTTCATGCTGGATTTTCACCTTACTTGAGGTGGAGAAGAGGCTTTCTATGTATCCATCTCTCCATAGTAATGCCTTAGAATATCTTTGAGAGCTCTTGGCAAAACTCGACTTCTACACTATGTACATTGATTGTTTTTGGATCTAATCAAGAGCTAAGAATTCATGACATCATTTGTTGTCTACAAATTGTATTGAGTACTGTTTCACACGTGTGTGGAGTGTACATCTCTTTTGATTAATGATTATAGATTGTTCTTGCGTGATGCATCTCAAATTGTCAATCTCAATTTTGTGTGTCTAGTTTGTATTTGTTTTATGATCAATCAATCAATCACTCTTGTGAGTCATTAGTAGACTCATTTACGGTCCAAAGTACTGTACTTTGACAATACCTGGCCTCCTCCCTGATTGCTTGCCATGTGGCATGGATGACTTTATCCCATAATTCTTTGGGAGAAAGCAATGTGTTTGAATATATAGTGAAAATGTCTGATGTATGACATGTACGCATGAGCATGAGGGCGTGGGCGCCGCGCTAGCTGAAAATCCCTGGTATCATTCAAAAAAAGGTTCTCGGGCTTAGGCCTGCTGGGACCCAAGCGGCCACCGGCCTGCGAAAATTGTGGTGCCCAACAAAAAGGTGGGTCCCGTTACCACTCCACTTGGTACCCGCCAAAAAGGTGGTCTCGGGCTCGGGACCCAACGAGAGCCACACCTCCAGGGGCCTGTGAGAAAGCGGTGGCCGTTGAAAAAGGTCTCAGGCCCAGTCGGGCGCCACAACTCAAGCACAAGAGACTATTTCACCATGTGAGAGAAAATTATTTTAAATTATGATGCATTTGAATTAAATTTAAAATTTATTGATACTCAAATAAATAATATTCAATTACGCATTTATAGACATTATGATGTATTTATGTACTGATACAAAAAAATGAATATTGTGTACATTTGCATGTTCAAAATTAATTATAATATATTATTATGTTGATATTAAGAATGTAAGATAAATGAATAATCGAATGTGACAAAGTGCATTATTGTCTTTCATATGATTTTCATAGATGTTATCGCAAAGAAGATGCTTGTTGACTAGAATATATAAATAATCAACATCCGACATTTTTTAATTGTTCTCTTAATTGGTTCAAACATCTATTGATATGTTTTTCCAATTCTAAGTGATTGCGAGATGTGTTTGACATGAAACTTAAGAAATGCAACATCGTATAAAGATGTAAGAATTTTGAAACAATATATATTGGCCACAAATGTGTTGTTTTATAGCAAAATTCATTGTGACATATACATATTTTATTCATCATCGCAAGATTCAAATTCATCAGCCAATACATCTTGCAACTCGTTTCCACTTAGATGATTTTCATCATCATTATAAAAAACGGAACTTCTCTCAATATTGTCCTCATGTAGAGAATCACTATTATTCTCATCATCATTTGGGTCGAAATCATGCGATTCATTTATGGGATTTTTAGGATTCACAAAATTTGAAGATATCTCTACATCATCATCAGATATATTTGGGTTGTCCAAATTTAGATCCTCCATTTCATTCTCAACATATGCATTTTTAAATACATGTATTGCGCGTGGCTTAACTTGAACAACATATTACCAATTGTTGTTTAGTGATCTGGTTGAAAAAGTACCTGCACATTTAACAATATTAAGATTAAAGATTTTATCATAATAAAATTTTCATTCACAATAAATAGATGTAATGTAAAAGTGTAGATGTTTAATATGATATTTGTTATGATCGACAATAAAAAAAAATGTGAAACTCATACACACACATGTTCACAATGACGAGACAACACAAATGTGTCCAAAAAGTCCATGCTTAATGTCTTGGTTGAATCGATAGCAAAAAATCCATTACGACCTTTTTTACACACACATGTTCACAATGACGAGGCAACACAAATGTGTCCAAAAAGTCCATGCTTAATGTCTTGGTTGAATCAATAGCAAAAAATATGCTACGACTTTTTTTTACGGTTGCATTTGCTCCTCTATAATTGATTTTAATCCATATCACGTCAAATAAAAAGTACTTTCTAAAAGCACACCTCATATATGGCTTGTATGGTTCCTAGATACTCAAGGTCTCTAGAAATTGGACTTTGATCTCGAGCACTACTCTGACTTTCTTGATGGAAAGATGCCATCACACCACAATCATAGGTGCGTCGTTTCCTATCAAGTGGTTCAATGCGATGATGACGACCATATGTCCACTTTGCACTACACTTTCGACACTGTTACATGTGGATTATAAACAAAACAATAATCAATCATCGTACAAATAAAATTGTCTACTTAAAAAAAATAGAGTTATGGACAAATCACATCCTCTTGCAAATTTCCATTTTGTGTCAAATATGAATTGTTCCCTTGATCTTGCTTGTTGGAGTTTATCAACCATTCAGTCTATAGTGCATTGGTTGGAGGCAGTGGTTCAACATAATGTGAAAGTGCAGCTTGACCTCGACGCTTATTGCATCGGTATCAATTTCTAGTCAATGCCCTTCTTTTATTTCTTGTTCATATAAATCCCACCACTTATTCATTACTCCTGAATTATAGAGCAAGAAGGTTGAAATTTCTTCTCTCAAAATGGGTGTCATTTTTTTAAGACTATCGATACCTTGAGATTTTTCACCTTTCACCTCATTGCTTTCTTCATCATTCCATATTCATGGAGCAAAGATCTATCTAAAGCAAAACTTCACATAAAACAAAGATTCATGCACTAACCATCCCTTTGACATGCTTCCCTCTGGCCTTGCCTTTTGACAGACAGAATCTTTCAAAACTTGCATGAATCTCTCCAAGAAAAACATCCACCTTCATAATATTTTAACACAACGAGAGCATTATGCTATTCATTTTTTTTTTAAATCACAATATATTTATTGAAGCCACAAAAATCAAAATCATGTGCATTATATCTTGAGTGCACAGGACCAGCAAATCCATGTACATCATGTTTAGGATATAACTAGATTTTAGTACATTCATATGAATTTATTAATGTGTATATGTACATTTATATCTATACATGTCTATAAATAGACATATGTGAATGGCTATGTGTGTGTGTGTGTGTGTGTGTGTGTGTGTGTGTGTGAGAGAGAGAGAGAGAGAGAGAGAGAGAGAGAGAGAGAGGAAAAGAAGAAGTTTTATTAATGTCTTTTCCATGCCAAAAGGCATATAAGACAAATAAAAGTACATGTCAAATATGTGGTAACTGTGAGAGCGTATATAAACGTCTCCAAAAAGTATGCATAAAATAGAACAACGTAACTATATACTACAAACTGAAGTCAATAAGTAGGAGCATAGGAAAAGCTAATGTAAAACATATCATCCTGCACTGCTGCTGAAAATGGATGTGATACGAGTTGTAACATGAGATAGAACTGGTCGTCGCTGGCGTCGTCTAGGAGGACGAAAGATGCGTGTCCTCATGATAGGACGGGTAATGCGAGCTGCAGCGTGAGTAAGAGTAGTGCGTTGTCTCTGATATCTGTGAGGAGGTGCATCGTCATCACTATCAAACTTTGTGTCACGGCTTAGCCGTCTCCTAGGAAGGAGGTAATTTGAGCCTGAGAGCTGGGTGGTTGATGATGAGCTGATTGGAACATATCATGTCGTAGCAGGAACATCTCCCGTATCATAAGTGCAACACAACAAGGGTCCTCACATGATATGAGCGATCGAAGTGTAGTGGGCATGTCTCAGAATAGGCAGGGGTATCTCCCTCTGATCTAATAATATATATATATATATAGGGGGCATCTGAAAATGAAGTGCTCCTCAGACTCCACCTCATGCAAAAAACAAAGTTGGCATAATCTCTCCTCCCTCGGGGTGCCCTGGAATCTCCCTGGTACGATTGAGGTAGGCTCTATATAGAAACCGTCGGATGTACTGGTGTGTACCCGAGGGGAGATCTGTGACAGCGATACCAAATGAATCCATGAGGAAGTGTGACGCCTGAGAGAACCATGACAGCCGGTACCCCTGAGCCTGGAGATGGTGGGAGGACGTAAGCGAAATTCATGTACATCTCTGCTCTGTATTTGGAAATGCCCGAACTCTCTGAATGTATGTGATAAGCTAGAAGGCTGCATCTATCTGGATAGGAAGAGTGAAAAACTCAGCAAGGATGATTTCATGTGGAACAGAAGGCTTTGCCCGAACCATGCGAGCTAACATGGTAGTCTGCAAACGTGAAATGTTGGCCCAATGTGAAGAGGAGAGGTATGTACACCATACCTCTGCCGCATACAAGGCTGAAGGGGTGACAAGAGTGTCCAAAAGTGTAGACTTACGAAAACAGGACTTCTCTAATTGAACAAGGGAAGGGTGACCTTTCCCAAGTCTAGTAGTAGTCGCCTGTCTCATATTGAACGTAGGGCCAATGAAGAGTACACCCAGGTAAGCTGTATGAAGAGACCACGTCTAGAGGATGTCCGTCAAAAATAAGCTCCTGACGCTACATGAAAGCCCGAAAAGTGTTGAAGACCATAACTTTGGTCTTCGCCATGTTTACCCCTAGGCCCCAATGCACAGAAAGTATATAAGCAATCCAACTGTCTCTGTAATCCCTCTCTAGTATGAGATACTAGTACCACATCATCCGCATAGAGGAGAATAGCAATCAAAATGATGCCAAGTCTACAACCGGCACTGCCAAACTGAGAAATGACCCTCTCCAACTCATCAATGTATAGTCCAAAAAGAACTAGTGAAAGAAAACATCCCTGCTTCACCCCAATAGTACTCCAAATATGCTCAGAAGTACTGTTGCTATGTCGAAAACAGCCCAGAACTCTCTCATAGAGAGCCATGACAACTAGAATGATATCCGTCGAGAAGCCTAGATAATGAAGTCTCTGAATGAGCAAGGAGCGTGGGACAGAATCGAAGGCTTTCCTGAAGTCTACAAAACAACAATAAACTTTTTCCTTCTTGTACTTAGCTTTCTCGATAAGAGCTCAAAGGGTGAAGATATATATGATCGGAGGTGGAGTAGTGAGCTCGAAATCTTGCATGTCCCAATGCATGCAATCTCCTAGACTCTGCCTGCCTCTGTGGCCAATAACGAAGGAAAGGAACGAATGATCAGAGAGAGTAGTCGGAGAAATATGAAAACTGTAAATGAGGGGAATGCAGGATGGTGACCCATGAGGTAATCAATGACACTATGACCGCCGCTGTGGGGGTGACAAGTATAACTGCCAGAATCAGGCCAGTAGGATAGGCCATTATAGATGGCTAACTCATGTGTCTCACCAAACTGCAATAAATGCTCACCATATGCTGTAATAGGTCCTGGTCCATCCACAGAGATCCTGGTGACTCCCATATCGTCACTGTCAAGGGCATGAACTCGAATTTGGTTCGTGGTATCATGAAACTCAATCTGACGTGAAGCAGTCCTGGCATTAAAATCCCCTGTGAGGAAAATATGCCCCCTCTTTGTGAACCGAATGATATCCAATGAGAGATCCAGGTAAGGTGATCCGATACCTTCAGCAAAAGAGGAAGACTCTAGAGGAAAGTAGAAGCCACCCCTCCAGAACCTCGGCCACTAGTTGATCTAGTCTTAGATTTGTATACTGAATCCCATCTATATCCGGGAAAAGTGGGTAGTCCGCGCTCCTGACTCTCATGAGTCTCCATGAAAAGCAGCAAGTCTCGTCAGTAATGAAGTCAATCAGGTCACCTGCTGTGGAGGATGAATGGATGTCGTCGCAATTCCATACTCCAATCTGGAGATGGTGTGGATGGGGCCCTGGGGTGCTCCCAAGCTCGAGGACCCCAAAACCCCTAGCGCTGGGAGCTACTAGGGGTGTCAGCAATAAATCGTACCTGTCCATCCCAGTAGATAGCTCGTCTACCAGACTCCGGGCCTCTTGGAAGGCCTTACGCCTCTCCTCAAACTGGATGTAAGTAAGATCATCGTCCATATATGTGGTAGTGCCTCGTAGTTTGGCTTTGCAGCGCAAAGCCTCTCTGCGACTAGTCAATGAGGTGAAGCGAATGATCAGTGTGGCCGCGTCTCTGATAGTCCTCCAAGCTATATTCAGTCCATCTGTCACATGTCCTAGGGTAGTATCAAGAAAACGCTGGGCCTCAGCAATGGCATCCTCTGTGTGTCTGGTATCCCGCGGACCCTGATATTATGGGCCTTTTGTTCTCTTGATCGTTCTTCCAAAATAGTGGCCGAAATGACCGAGGAGATGGGAGCGCTGGGTTTAGTGCCTTTCTTCAATACCGATGCCCAAGAAAGAGTTTCCTCTTTGTGCTGCTCAATCTTGTGCTCTAGTTCTCGTATCATGGTGGTAGTCGATTCTAAGGCTGCAACCTGTTTAGCGCTGATGATTTGCTCCAATGAGGCAACTTTGGACTGCAACAAATTCTTGTCTTCGATTAAGGAGACCACTAATCCCTGCAGCTGTGAGTGTTCTTTCTTCATAATCTGGAAATCCGCTTTAAACTGGTCTACCTCCCAAGAGGAGAAAAGTTCAGTTGATTTGGAGGGAGTGTATGGGATGGGTACTGTGGATGGGGGTATTGCTTGGCTGATTGGAATAGGCAGATCAGCGTGGGTGGATTTCAGAGAAGAAGAAGAAGGCGTGGCATGTGAGGACAGGCAGATGACAGGTACAGAAGGCGGCAGACAGGAGGCAGGCAGGCTGTGGATGGGGGTATTGCGGTTGCTTGGCTGAATAGGCAGATCAGCATGGGTGGATTTCAGAGAAGAAGAAGAAGACGTGGCATGTGAGGACAGGCAGATGACAGGTACAGAAGGCGGCAAACAGGAGGCAGGCAGGCTGGAGGTGAAGCCAGGAGGTACAGCAGGCAGCGCTGCCTTTTCTTCAGGCAGCAATGCAGGCATTGCTGCCTGCATGGCAGGCAGCGCTACAGTAGGACGAGTGGGGGGGTCAGGTAGCGCTACAGTAGAACGAGTGGGGGGCTTTTCTTGGCAAGCAGCGCTGCTGCTACAGGACTTTTTTTTGGGAGCCATCGCTGCCTTAAAAGAAGTATATATATATATGAGGCAACCTCATAAAAAATAATGTCATTTACAAATCTTAGTAAAATTCACCTGATTTGAATCGACTTTTTGATCTCTTTTATAAGTGAGATCGTTTTATACTAACATGGGATGTCATGATGATTAACTAAATATCAATTGTCTACAATACAGTATTTGAAAGATTTTATTTAGCCATAAGATGTTCACTTGGAACTTCCAATGAAGATCCAATTGTTACGTGTCAAACAGTTGTGCAGCCCTAAATCCAACGGAAGATGTGAGACCAGAAGTTGATTCTGCTGTGTGAGGGCAAGTCGAATACAAAGGACCAAGCACTTTGCGGGGCTCGGTTGTGCGGGGCTAGTCTAAAGCCCTTCCGCCCGTTGAAGCTACCATCCTGACCCCATTGGCTTCACGGGGTGGAAGTGTCTTAGACTGGGCCCTTCCCTCAAGTAAAATCAGGTGCATTCCACCATAAATTCCACTAGGACTGCACAGACCTTCTGGAGAGAAAGTTGACTTAAGCAAATTCCCAATATTGCATTGGATGAGCTGGTTGAAAGTTAAAAAGAGAAACCAAGGACCTGATTTTACGTCATAGAAATCGCACTCTTTCATATATCAATGTTTTAAGGAACAATGTCCATGCATTTGGAAATAGAGCTGTTATAAGCTAGATCAGATAGAATCATAAATGACCAATATGGTTTTTTAAGACAACCACAAACATTATCATAAAGACTCAATGTTAAATGCAACAATGAGAGAATTAAGGAAAATTAGCTTGAAGGTGAAGCATAAACTCATATGAGATATTATTTGTTTGCAGTAGGTTTGAACATTGTCCAAATTAATTCCTACGAAAAACTTCCTTCTCTAGTCAATCTTTTCAAGTGCATGATGTGCCTACAAAGTAAGGAACTTGAGCACCCACCAGTATCCTTTCCAACTCAGGCAGTACGTTAAGGCATTCATTGTCTATAAACATTCAGAAATTGCAGTATAACAATAACTAGCTCCCATGCATGCTAAGGAAAACCTTTGCTATGTTACGAATTCGAAGATGCACCAAACCTTCTGCAGCATAGGTTTTTAAACAATCCAGAACTTCAGTTGTTAACATCTCTGCAAAAAGACCTAAGCAAATCAATGTATGTGATTATAACAGGCTTCTGCGATAAAGCCACTATAGAAATACAAGCACGCAACCCATGTCACCTAAGGCTATACTGAAAATTTTCTGACATGGGGCCAAATGAAATCAACAAATGACAAACTGAGAGACAATTTGCTCTTCTACAAAAAACAAACCCTATTCTAAACCCTAAACCCTAACAGATTTAAGAGGTAGTCTGCAGGGATAGGAAGATACCAATGCAAAAAATGTAAATTCACATGTTACATCTATCACTTCAGTGGGTACGTGACAAGTGATCACCTTTCTTGGTAGAGGGAGTACAAAGGTAATACAAAGCTGCAATGGCTGACAATACCTGAACACAGATTGTCTAGTATCAGCAACATGCCTATTAAATTAAGCAGTTCTCATAAATGAACATACAATCAGAATTTCACTGTTGATGTCCCCATGGGACTCGGGCACTGATCGCACATTTCCTGATTACAGCAAAACAGAAAGGTAGCTTAAGCAGATACTGAAAAGCATCAAGAGCTAATTAGTGCTCCCAATGGCTACAAAAAAACTTCAAAACTTATAAGAAACTAAGTAGCCAAGCAGATCCAAAAACTCACTTACCGTATTCTCTACTGGGCTCGTAAGGCAGGATACAATTAGTGCTATACCTCCATTTTGTACAATTATAGCAGCATTTGCTGGGTCTGTCTGAGTCATTATGAATAACTTGTCAAATTGATAGACTCTAATGTCTTTCTTTCTCACATGTTCCTTCATTTCATAAAAAAATTAGCTTGCTCTGCAAATTTGATAAAATCAAACATGTACCTACCTGATCAAACCACCTTGCAGAAGTTTCAAAATACGATGAGGAAGCATGTCAAGGGAATATATAGGCAAGGTAAGTTATGAGCAAAGCAGCACAAAGAACACTAATGTAGCTGAAAACAAAGTTCGATAAGCTGATGAAATAATGGAGAGCAATAGTAGACTGATATAGTTAAAGCTGAAATAACACATAGAGCACGAAATCAAGAAAAATACTGCCAGCTAATTAACTTGCCTTATCCTAATGCTACTAGGGCCCAAGAGGCCAAATGGTGATCTACAAACAAATAATGACAGACAAAGTGCCAAACGCCCAATGCTCGATGTAAAAGACCTTTGAGTCCGAAAGAAACTAGATAACATGGCTGAAAGTCATGCATCAGCATAAAAGGATTGAATCATGTGACAGAATGCTTCGCACTATTGTGTGCGAACTCAACCATTGGAAGATACTTTTCCCAATCAGATTGTCTGTGAGATACATATGCTCTAAGCATATCCTCCCTAGTTTGGTTGATACGTTATATCTGCCCATCAGATTCGGGGTGCCTTATTAGATTGCATTGTTTACAACCTCGAACATATGCCTCAACATGACCTTTTATCTTTTGGCTAACAAAGATTATCTTGAACAAGGTCCAATATCCTCTACATGCCAGGGTGACCAGCACAAGGGTTGTCATGACACTAGTGTAGGGTTTGGGCTTTAAGGTCCTCCCTATCCGGCACACATACCTTTCCCTTCTAGAAAGGTAAGCCATTCCTTATGGAATATTCATCATTTTGAGAATTCTTGGGATCCTACATCCCAAGGTCAGATGCAACCAAAATACCCATCGGTCCGAGAAAGATCTCGAAGTGAAGGATAGAGATCGGATTGGATTTCAGCAAAGCATAACTAATTAATTTCTCCGATCGCAACACTGTTCAATGTACCTTTTCGATACTTAATGTTGAACATGAATTCCTGAATTAGTTCCAACCACCCAACCTTGCAGCCCCTTAGGTCGACAGCATCGCATATGTGCTTAAGAGATTGGTAATCAATCATCACCGTAAATAATGCCTCCAGAATTTTAACACGTGACTGATTGCAAAAAATTCCCTCTCATAGGTAGAATACCTACACTGAGCAAGATCCAACTTTTTGCTTTCAAAAGCAACTGGTCTACTGTCTTGATAAAGGACCACTCCTACAACATAGTAGCTGGCATCCGTTTCTACCAAGAATGGTTTATTCGGATCGACTATGTGTAAAATAGAACCCGTAAAAACATAGTGCTTGATAGGTTCAAAACTCTCAATCATTTCATCGGTCCAAACCACAAGTGGACTTTTTCTACAACTACACTTTTTTTTCACCCCCTTAAGAAAATTGGTTAAGGTCAACGCTAGAGTAGCATAGTCCAAAATGAACAAGTGAAAAAATTCTGTGAAGCCACGGAATGATTTCACATCACAAATAGTTTGTGGAAAAGACCATTCTTGCACCTTACGGGCTTTATTATAATCAATCTCAAGACTGTGATTGGATATGACATGGCCTAGTAGCTTGATTTTTATTTGTAATAACTCACATTCAACTCCTTAGCATAGAGCTTTTCTTGCCTCGGAAGTTCCAAGACAATACGAAGATTCCTCAATTATCTGACTATAGATTAATAAGTCGTCCAGATACACCACCACAAACTTCTCCAAATATGGACAAAGGACATCGTTCATCATGTACTGGAATGTAGCAGGTGCATTCGTGATCCCAAATGGTAAGACCAACAACTCATAATGGCCATACCTGGTTTTTCTTTTGATAGCTTCTATAGATTTGATTCTTCAAAGCTAACATTCTAGTTTGGTTCTTGGATTCATAGACCTTTTGCAAAGTCTCCCAAGCATCTTGAGCTGAAGTGCAATCTCCTACCTCTCTTAAGAGTTCATTTGCAACATTCATTTTTATGCAATGTAGTGCAACATACTGTGTGTCTACAACACCTATATTACACAGTGTGGATTCTAACAAGCCATATGTGCTTGAAACGGATGCCAGTGACTATGCTATAGGTGCGGTCCTGTATCAGGATGGTAGACCAGTTGCAAAGCAAAAAGTTGGATCCTACTTAAAGGCAATATTCCACCTAGCTACTTTTTGCAGTAATTCATGCTTTTAAAGTCTGGAGACATTACTTGTATGGCTCCCAATTTACTATAGTAACAGACCATCAAGTGTTAAAGTATATTAACGATGCGGTCGACCTTCCTTAAAGGTCGTAAGGCCAGATGGTCAAAAAAGCTCCAAGAATTTCATTACAACATTGAGTACCGGAAGCACTTCCAATAGTGTCATGGATGCCTTAAGCCGAATTGGAGAGGTGTTGATCTTCATGAAAGACAACATCTCTACTTTCAATAACTTGAGAAGTAGAGAGTATAAAGACTCTATAGGCCTTCTTGGTGGATGAGTATCCAACCATGATCCCTTTGCATGCACTAGGATCTTCCTTCTTCCTTGTTTCCAAGGGAATATGGACAAAGCATAAGCATCCAAAAACTCTAAGGTGATCAACCTTAGGCTTCTTCAAAATAAGATTTCATAGTGATATGATCACCAATTGTTGCACCTGCTTCCATCTTAAGAGTATGTAACCTGTTCACTGTTCACTGCTCACTGCTCACTGCTCTCTCCTTCTTCCATCATTTGACCCTCTTTGATTGTTTCCCTGTACCACCTAGGTAGCTTCTTCCTAGTGGAAAGCGATGTGGATGGTGACCACGTATCCCATGGTACTGTCTTAGTCTTCCGTTTGTCCCCAACTTCGGCTTCTAGTACTTGGCCAAAAAGAGGTCTCGAACTAGTACGTTTGATATCCTGTTGTTGCTCTTGCACTTGAGGCTCACAGGACTCTTGACTAGGATCCTCATCCGTGGAATCAATCAAGGGTATGAACTCAAAAGTTCCATCCTTCTCCTGCTCCTGTATCTTGGGTGAACGCTCTTCATCAAAGATGACATCTTGACTTAGGATCTTCCTGTTTTCAAGATTATATAGCACATAGGCTTTGTCACCTTCACTATACCCAAGGAAGATACACTTCACGGATTTTGCATCAAGTTTCTTCCGCGAGTCCTTTGGTATATGTGCATATGCCGTACACCCAAATACTCGTAGGCTGCCCAGTTTGGGCTTGTTGACACTATACGCTTCTTCTGGCGTGATTCCTTCAATTGCTCGGTTGGACTTCTATTCAATAGAAAAACAACAGTTGCTACCGCTTCCGCCCAAAAGGAATTTGGCAACCCCTTTGCCTTGAGCATGCTCCTTGCACACTCAACTATAGACTTGTTATTCCGCTCAGCCAAGCCGTTCTGCTGCGGTGTATGTGGAGCGGTAAACTGTCTCTTTATCCCACGTGCGTTGCAAAGATCTTTGAACTCATCAGAAATATACTCACCACCCTTACCTGACCTGAGAGTTTTAACCTCTTCCCTGTGTGGTTTTCCACCAAAGCTTTCCACTGTTTGAAGTATTTGAACGCTTCAGATTTCAGCTTCAGAAAATAGACCCATACCTTCCGTGAGAAATCATCTACAAAGGTCATGAGATAGTATTCCCCCCTTGCTGATCTGATCTACATGGGACCGCACAAATCTGAATGCACAAGCTCAAGAATGCCCTTGGCCCTGGTAGCTTTTTCCTTTGGAAACCTTTTCCTCTGTTGCTTTCCTAGTGCACAAGCCTCACATGTATCTGAAGAAGACTTAATGCCAGGAACATCTACTACCATGTTGTGCTTTCAAAACTTGCAAACTTTTATAGCTCAAATGACCATACCTCTCGTACCAAAGCTTGTCCTGATTAGTATCCCCTGCTAACAAGGCCTCTTGGCTAGGAATGGTTGTACAAAGCTTGTAAAGACCCCCTTCTTGCATTCCCTTGGCTACCACCTTGAAGCTTTGATCTTTGTCTTTTACCAAACACGAAAATTCGTCAAACTCTACCAACATGTTCTGTTTGGTAATGGCACCAACGGATAGCAAGTTCTTAGCCAACCCTGGTACATGCAACACACTCTTGATTACCTTCACCTCACCTGATGACAGCTGCACTGGAACTGTGCCTTTGCCCCTCACCTCATGTGTAGAGTTATCTCCAAGGCATACATGCTGACCATCTCCTGTCTCCTCATAGGTGTTGAACCAATGTCTATGAGGTGTCATGTGCTTTGAGGCTCCAGAATCAATATACCATCCACCAAACGTGGATTCAGATGATAGGCCTGCGGTGAATAGATCAAGCCCACCAAATTGCTCCTCCTCTGCAACTTTGTCAACAAAGTGATCCTACTGGTTCTTTCCCTTTTGCCCGAAAGAAAGTGGGAAAGTATTTCCATGGATTTTGTGGTTGGGCTACCTCGGACGGGGAAGCAAAATGATGCTATTTGGTTATAGTTGACAGACTAACCAAAATGGCGCAATTCATTCCAACCAGGCAGTATGTCAAAGCTTCCGAACTTGCTCAGCTTTTCGTAGAAACGTTGTTCAAGTTGTTTGGTTTGCCGAATGACATTGTTAGTGATCGGGATTCTAAGTTCACTGGCAAATTCTGGCAAGCGGTCTTTGAGAAATTGGAGACCACCTTAAGTCTAGGGTCTACAAATCATCCTAAATCGGATGGTCAAACTGAAAGGACACACCAGTCTATGGAAGACATGCTTCGTGCATATGTTTCCAAGAGAGTCGGATTTGGAAAGGTACATTCCAATGATTGAATCTCGACTCCCTTGGATCCCAAACCCAACTTGAAGTTGAACATCGACTGGGCCCGTTGACTTGACCGGTGACTCGTGGACTTGCATGGTTGTTACGTGTCATGATCTAGGGTGTGTGCTAGCCTTGGAGACTCCTACCTTGGAGGTATACAAGGAGAGGAGGTCTCACTTTACCATGCACAGCCAGGATGAGTGCTAGCCTGAGGTGGGAGATGGCTAATGGCTCTGGCAGTGGTATGGCACGCTGTCATGGTTGGAGGTTGGATCTTGCTTGTTATAGGTCATGGGCTAGGGCACGGAGGGTGGATGGATTGGATCCTAAGGCGGGGTGGATCGTGTGTCGTTCAGTTCCTAGTGGGTAACCGACACCCAGCAATTTGCGTCGGAAAGAGGGTGTAAAACAACTATTGCTCGACTTGGGAAGGCCCATGCCTCCCTTGTGTTTTCGTAAGTTCATCAGAGACGCCCCGAGTAAGTCTTAAGCTTTTTGATACACTTGTCACCCCCACAGCTTAATATGCAGCAACGGCATGTTGTACGGGTCTCACCTCATCAAACTGCGGTAGTATCTCAAACTACAAACTACTATTTTATCACACATGATACGGACTAAGCGCTTTGTCCCACACCAGATTATTCTTGTTGAATTTGTAGTTCCTCCTCCACATCTTGGTGCCATTTTCCTGCTTATCACATGCAACGACTCAAGTTGTTCCCAGCTTCTAAGCAAAGATACACACAGGCAGCGCTCACCTCTTCCCAGCATCTTCATGATCAAGGTTACCAGTTGTCATGGTTTTCCTAGGCACCTAAATTCCTCGAAACATTTGGCACCTCTATCAAGGACCTCCCTTTATATATAGGGCATATCTTGATCGAGTCTAGCAGGGCCAACTAAGGGTCAAACCTTATTATTGTTGGACTCATTTTTTAGAGTTATATACATCTGGGCAGTGGGTTCCCAATTTTACCACATTATCTAGCTTCTAGATTGTCTCATGGCCTTAGGTTCATACTTTGTCAGCTTCGTATTTCTTCACACCAGCTTGGGATTGAGACTGGATGGTTCCAAGGGATTCGAGAGGAGAGGATTTGTTATCTATCTTCCTTGGGTGAGGTGGAGTCTGAGAAACTTGTGCCCAATCTATTATTAGATCGGAGGGAGATATCATTGCCTATTTCTGAGACCCTGTTACATTGTGCTCACTCATCACATACAAGGATCCACAGCGTGTGGCACTAATAGTACAAGAGATCTTCTTACTACGACAAGACTTATGTCAGAGATCAGGGAGTCACCCAGCACCACAGCTCCAAATTACATCCTTTTTCCGAGGGGAAGACCTAGGACGGACTCAGAGACAACCAATGTTGGTGATGATGATACACATACACATGCACATGCACATGCACATGCACATGCACACAAAGACCAAAGACAGTGCATTAGACACAATCATGTTGCAGTATGGCCTATTCGACCTACCATGAGGAGACATTCTAGGTGACGTCGGCAGGACACTCCAACTTTCTACCTTCTATAGTAGCCACATTACACCCTTCCTCATTCCTAGCAAGACATGATGATGATGACATTAAATCATTAGATTATCATCTATATCGAACATGTTTTCACATTTCATATCTCAGTGCATAGTTCAATTCAGTTTATTTAATAATTTATCTAGATGCACTTTCTTTGTTGTTATGCACTCCCACTGATACGACACACTTGACATATATCTTTTAGTCTTATATGCCGTTTGGCAGGGAAAAGACCTTATCCACCCTATCCATAAAGGCGGTGATCCCATGAAAGCCGACAACTATCGTACCATCATCATCAGTCACCTCTTTGCCAAGGTTTATGGTTCTATTCTTCAGTCAGAGATCAGTACAGAGATGGATACCCGAGCACTGCATGCCATAGGTCAGGCAGGTTTCAGACCAGGATATACCACATCAGATCATATTTTCACCTTGAGATCCATCATTGAGGAAGCTAAGGCCAGGAGAGAGCGTGTATACTGTTGCTTTGTGGATTTCCGCAAGGCCTTTGACTCTGTGCCTCGACATCTACTGATACAGAGACTTCGGGACCGTGGCCTCCAAGAGGTTATCATACAGGCAGTTGTGGCATTGTATAGACGAGTTATTGGTCGTATCCGAGTATCAGGAGTTGTATCACCAGAGATAGAGAGTACCATTGGGGTTAAGCAGGGATGTCCTCTCTCTCCTACACTCTTTGGTTTATATATAGACGAGCTTGAGCAGGTTATACAGGCAGAGGGAGGTGAGGGATGCACATTGGGTGACCTCGTTATCGCTATCCTATTATATGCTGATGATGTGGTTTTGCTTTCGAGGACGAGGAAAGGTTTGCAACGGCATCTTGACGCACTTCACTCTTTTTGTACTCAGTGGGGATTATCAGTGAATGTGGCCAAAACCAAAGTTATGGTATTTAACACCTCTAGATCCTTCATGATGAGACAGGTGCTTTTATGGGAGGAGCATTCACTTGAGGTAGTTGACTCCTACACATACCTAGGGGTGGTATTTTCTGGTCCCACTTTCAGCATGCGACAGGCGGCATTTTCCCGACTACGGAAGGGTTATGCATCGTTGGTGGAGTTGGAGAGATTATGCTTCAGCTCACATGTTAGAGATGCGACTAGTAAGTGCCGACTCTTTGACACTATGGTCGTTCCCTCAGCTCTATATGCATCAGAGACATGGAGTACTGGCTTGACAGCTACCAAGTGGGCGCGCATCTCACGACTTCAGATTCATATGCTCTCTCAGATGATACGGGCTAAGCCCTCTATCCCACATCATATTATATTGGCAAAGTTTGTCGTCCCCCCTATTCAGATAGAGGCACTGTTCCATATTGTCACATTCATACAGCGCCTAGCGGATATTCAGGGTAGAGACACACACTATGCTGCAGCAGCTTTGTCGTCCTCCCAGCACCTACACTCTGAGGGACACTTCTTCTCGTGGTATTCCCAGGCCTGTCGTCTCCTCTCCACATTGAGTATTCACATTACGGATCTACCAGCTAGTACTCGTCAGTATATTAGAGGATACTTATACAGGGCATATCTTCAGAGCACTTGGCAAGATTCGTCTGGGGTGAAGACGGAGTTCTATCGGACACATTTTCTATCTCGGGATCCTGTTGGGTATCCCATTGTACCCAGATACCTAGTGGACAGTATCTCACACAGACTGCGGATACAGGGGCATCCCGAGAGATGCGCGGATTTGTCGTGTGTGTGATCTACATGATATAGAGGATGAGTTTCATTTTCTCTTCAGATGCCCAGCTTACTATGAGATTCGAGGGAGATACTATTGCTTGTTTCGAGACCATCCACTTGCACTTTCTGCCTTGATATCGTATGAGGACTCCAGATGTGTTGTGTTGATGATCCGGGAGATGATAGACCTGTGTATGGTGAGTCTTGACGCTGACACCAACCCCCTGATACAGCTGAGCATACAGGAGTGTCTATCCCGTCGAAGACAGAGGCAGGAGAGTAGTGACTCTGACGGAGAGGCTGAGATTCCAGATGCCACCATACATAGACGGCAGAGGCAGTGTCGTCGACTAGAGAGACAGCCAGCCCGCAGGCCACGGCCTGCAACTTCACGACAGCGTAGACACCACCGATCATCTACTCGACGACCTATGTTGATCTTTTTGGAAGATCCTAAGCAAAGGGGAATGCTACCAACTCCTTCAATCTTACAAGCTTCATCATTTGCTGTATAGATAGACTTTATAGGTCCATCATAAGATAAGAGAGAAGAGAAAAACTCCCTTTTACTAGTCATGTGTGAACTAGCACCCGAGTCAATCCACCAAGGATCTTCTCCTTTGAAGCTTGTTGAAGAAAATATGGACATCATGAGAGAGTCCTCATGTGAACTCTCCTCCTCCTCCTCTTTGCTCATGTTGGCTTGGCTTTGATCTTGCTTCCTCTTGAAGCATTCCGAGGCATAATGCCCCATCTTGCTACAATAGTAGCACTTCACCTTTGATTTGTCCTTCTTGACTTTGGTGGTTGATGGAGATGCCTTTGAGGGTCCTTCTTGATCCTCAAGCTTTGTAGACTTCTTGAATGTTGATCCTTTGCCTTTGGACTTGCCTTTGCCTTTGGTGAAGAGAGCTTGGTCATCTCCACCTTGGATGGAAAGCCTATCCATCCTCTCTTGCATTTGGCTCCTTCTTGATTCCTCGGCCATGAGTGTGCCTTGGAGTTCTTCAAGTATGGGTAGCTTACCCATAATTGCATATCCCTGAAACAAATTGTCAAATTCAAAGCTTAGTCCATTCAATATGAGTTGAACAAGCTCTTCATCCTTGATAGGATCACCTATAAAGGCTAGCTCTTTGTTCAATTCCTTTACTCTTAGGACAAAAGTATGTGCACTCTCTCCTTTCTTTTGATAGCTTCTATAGATTTGATTCTTCAAAGCTAACATTCTAGTTTGGTTCTTGGATTCATAGACCTTTTGCAAAGTCTCCCAAGCATCTTGAGCTGAAGTGCAATCTCCTACCTCTCTTAAGAGTTCATTTGCAACATTCATTTTTATGCAATGTAGTGCAACATACTGTGTGTCTACAACACCTATATTACACAGTGTGGATTCTAACAAGCCATATGTGCTTGAAACGGATGCCAGTGACTATGCTATAGGTGCGGTCCTGTATCAGGATGGTAGACCAGTTGCAAAGCAAAAAGTTGGATCCTACTTAAAGGCAATATTCCACCTAGCTACTTTTTGCAGTAATTCATGCTTTTAAAGTCTGGAGACATTACTTGTATGGCTCCCAATTTACTATAGTAACAGACCATCAAGTGTTAAAGTATATTAACGATGCGGTCGACCTTCCTTAAAGGTCGTAAGGCCAGATGGTCAAAAAAGCTCCAAGAATTTCATTACAACATTGAGTACCGGAAGCACTTCCAATAGTGTCATGGATGCCTTAAGCCGAATTGGAGAGGTGTTGATCTTCATGAAAGACAACATCTCTACTTTCAATAACTTGAGAAGTAGAGAGTATAAAGACTCTATAGGCCTTCTTGGTGGATGAGTATCCAACCATGATCCCTTTGCATGCACTAGGATCTTCCTTCTTCCTTGTTTCCAAGGGAATATGGACAAAGCATAAGCATCCAAAAACTCTAAGGTGATCAACCTTAGGCTTCTTCAAAATAAGATTTCATAGTGATATGATCACCAATTGTTGCACCTGCTTCCATCTTAAGAGTATGTAACCTGTTTTGCAAATACACAAGCCTGGCTGAATCCACTGTTTCAAACATAGACTTCAGCATAGTCCAAGCATCCACTGCATCCTTTGCATTGCAAATGTGAGGAATAATATTGTCCTTGACAAAAAATTTGATCATCCTATGAGCTTTTTGTCTCATGTTTATGTAGTCCTTCAATTCAAGATTAGTGTTGGTACAGGCTCTCTACCTGCCATCAACTCCCAGCAAGTCCTGTCCATCAAGATGTCGGCCATCTTGAACTTCCACACTTCTGTAGTTTGTGCCATCAAGTTTGCTAGATTCACCCAGCAAACTCTCCCCAAGACTAGCCATGCTATAATCTGTGCTCAAACAAAAGCTCAACCTGAAAAAGATCAAAAAAATAAAAAACTTCTAGCAACAAGGGTTTGACCCCAAACTAGGGTATGTAGCCACTTTGTCTTTGCCACTTGGTATGGCCTCACTAGCACAAGCACTAGGCCCCAATGGAACAGAAACCAGAAGCCCCTACAGAAAGTGCGCCCTACTTTTGTGTAAGCTCCTCCAGAAAGACTCCTCAAAACTTAGCCAGATTTAGAAAGTTTTTAGATCATCCCAGTCTCCTTGCCAATAGCTCTCCAACAGTGCAAGACTCAACCTGATCTGACACCTATAGATCAAAAGCTCCCTCTTTCAAGATTGAGGTGCTTGTAAAAGATGAGAATCTTCTCAAAAATCTGAGCACTGAAGTTTCTCTCACTCACACACTCATAGGCTAGACAACCTGCTCTGATACCATGATGAATTGCAAGACCCAGCTATGGAGTATCTTAACTTCAATACTAGATCAACTATGAAAGCTTGAGAAACGTGGCTATGGAAAACATCACACACAAGGAGAATTGCATAAGCACCTCACAACACCAAAAGTTAGAAGAAGAAATGGATTGCTAGAGAGAGAGAGAGGAGGGCGTGGGTCCCCCAAATCCCTTGTGAGGCAAGCACCTCATTTACATGCATAGAAGGTCTAGGTGTCAACCATAGGAGTGAGCTACTTGGCCAAGTGGGACACTTGCACTAATTTACTCAACTTACAAAAGGGGGGGGGTCTCATGTATTTATTTAATAACATGCCCCATGAGTTATGTACAACTTACATCTTAACTAATGCTTAGCCAAAGGGGTAAAATAGGCATTACTCTTCAACATGAAGGAGAGCCCATTACAATTTGTATCTTACAAGAGATAAAGACATCAGGGATCAAATTGGAGCTATATGTGAGAGCGCGCCAGATTTAGACTCAATGTCCGTAGACCTTAAGAGCCTGTCATGTTCGTATCAATATTATGTTATGACATTGTCGGTGAGGGAAAAACCCCAGTGTTCTTTAAAGAAATTTGAAGATCATTGCTGTAAGAAGTCTAGAAAGATGAGAAAATTACATATTTTGCTAAGAGGCTTGATAGGTAGTGAATGTAGGAAATAGAAGCCTAAGGATCCAGGATCTTAACCATTCAATCACACAAAGCATTCTCAAAAGAAAGAGAGAGATGGCTAGAAACCCTCTTGTAGAAACTCGTGGACAGCCAAGGAGAATAGTCAGTATTGCTTACAAAAGTGTCTCGTACAAACGGGATGCACACATATATATAGTCCCAGATGACTATCTAACTTCATGACTATTGGCTATCCAACTACTTGACCATTGGCTTTCCAACTACTTGACTATTGACTATCCAACTTTCTATAAGTTACATAGAAAGAATAAGGTACCTCCAATATGTCAAGTTGGGGTACTTAATGTCACAATTAGGCCTAGTGGACCATGAGTCCCTACCAAGTTAATTTCATACTAACTTAGCTAACTCTAAGTTTAGAAGGCCTAATATAATAAATGACCATGGTTACACAACTCTCGACCTTTTGGGTCAAAGTAACCTATGGTAATGTAAGCAATCCCATTTACATTCCAACACCCTCCTTAAATGGAAATGCATAACATAACATGAAGTAACTTCTTGAAAGAGAAAAATGCAACTTGCTGTCCGAACTTCATGTTGCCAAATAAACTTCGCACCGAAGTAGTCGAAATCTCATCCCCAATCATGTCCAACATATAAAAGGAAAAGAATGCGTAATAATGAAGCATCAAGTCGAAGGGTGAGGATTTGCATGCTCCATCCGAAGTAGGGAACCAACATAAATTCGGCAATAAGTTGAAATATGGACTTGTACTCCATCATAGGCTCCCACATCATTCGAAAATACTTCTTACCATAAGGACAATAAAAAAAAATACCAAACTCTTTTGGCATCACATCCTCCCGAACCTTACCATCAATGACTTGCTCACATAGAATAGGCGATGTACCAACATCGTGATGAAGAGTAAGTGTAGAACCAAAAAAATCAGCAAGAGGTACTGATCTTAAAGAGGCATGTGCCTTTCCTTCATAGTAAGACATTTCTTTGTTGTCCTGCAAAGTCTCCAATAGGTGACAAGGAACTGTTATGGATTGTTCAACACTTTGCTTCCCAAAGTGTTCCTTGTTGGAATGTAAATGGAATTGCTTACATTACCATAGGTTACTTTGACCCAAAAGGTCGAGAGTTGTGTAACCATGGTCATTTATTATATTAGGCCTTCTAATCTTAGAGTTAGCTAAGTTAGTATGAAATTAACTTGGTAGGGACTCATGGGTCCACTAGGCCTAATTGTGACATTAAGTACCCCAACTTGACATATTGGAGGTACCTTATTCTTTCTATGTAACTTATAGAAAGTTGGATAGTCAATAGTCAAGTAGTTGGACAGCCAATAGTCAAGTAGTTCGATAGCCAATAGTCATGAAGTTAGATAGTCATCTTGGACTATATATGTGTGTGCATCCCATTTTTATAAACACTTTTGTAAGCAATACTAACTATTCTCCTTGGCTGTCCACGAGTTTCTACAAGAGGGTTTCTAGCCATCTCTCTCTTTCTTTTGAGAATGCTTTGTGTGATTGAATAGTTAAGATCCTGGATCCTTAGGCTTCTATTTCCTACATTCCCAGCATGGACCATGTTGTCCATAATCTTCCGCAGGCCGTTCTCGAAGCATAATGGACTGCTCATGATGTAAAATAGGCTGTAAATGACCAAAAGAAGATGACTGAACCTGCTGTCCAACATCTTCATCATAAAAATTTGGCAAACTATCAAGAGATGCATCAACGATGGCGTCATCAAAGCTGTCCCTCGAAGAGGCATGGGATGACATAGAGAATTCTTCAAGTAATGTAAAATTCTCTCCAAACAAATGCTCTCTTAACACTTTGAACAAAAGTACTAATTGACACATGTTGACTCCTCCTCGATTAGTACAAAAAGGTTCCAAAGAGTGCTCAAATTTTCCAGCCTTTGCTAAAACATCAAATTGAAAAGGTTTCGCATGAAACTTTTCACTAATGCATCCATCATATGCATCAACTTGCGGTGACTTGAAAAAAGAAGATTGTTTCAACATCTGCTCAATGTATCGTTGTTGAGAGATGAAGATTCTAGCCCCGTGTGGAAGATCAACAAGAACCCACGTGTGGTTCTTCATGAGTGAGTTGTACACCTCTTGCATCGCATCCTCCCAACATTTTACTCCTCTGGCCTGCTCATAAAAAACAGGTTCTACTGCACCATCCTCAATAGAAATAAGAGCAAAATCAGAAAAATCAGCAAATTCAACTGATTTAGTAGAGGCACAAGTCTTCCCTTCATAGAAATGATCCACTTTGCTGTCCTGCAAAGTCTGCAACAACCATTTAGGGACTGGTTTGGGCTGTCCAACAGCCTTACCTTTGTCAACACTTTGTTGTCCAAAGTGTTTCGAACTTGGACCTTGCTGTCCAATGTTTTTCGAACTTGGACCTTGCTGTCCAATGTTTTCAATAGGCTACTCTTCACCATAAATAGGTTCTTCTTGATGAACTATGGGCTACAAAATTGAAGAAGTAGTGGGCTGTCCACTAGAAGTTGATGGCAGTCCCTTATCTTCATGATTAGATGGCAAAACCAAATCTGGAAATATTTCAAGATATGCATCATGGGGGAAGTCCCCTTTCATGACATGAGTGGTCGCAATATCATAGGAGGTCTTTTCATCAAAATGAACATCACGACTCACTATGATTTTATTAGTATCCATATTCAACAACCTATAGCCCTTGCTTTCGCTACTATAGCCAACAAATATGCATTTAACTCCTTTATCATCAAGCTTAGTCCTCAGCTTATCGGGAATGAAAGCATAAGCCGTGCAACCAAAGATGCGTAAGTGAGAAACAATAGGCTTCTTACCATACCAAACTTCATAAGGAGTTAATACCTTCAAGGCTTTAGTAGGACACCGATTACTAATGTAAGCCGCCGTTATAACCGCTTCAGCCCAAAACTTATGAGGTAGGCCCTTTGCCTTGAGCATGCATCGAGCCATCTCCATAATAGTGCGATTCTTTCTTTCAGCAACACCATTTTGTTGAGGTGTGTAAGGGGTTGTCATTTGATGATGGATACCTTTGCTTTGAAGATAAGTACCGAACGTATTCTTTATATATTCCCCTCCTCGGTCGGTACGTAAGATCTTCAAAGAGTGCCCAAACTGGTTTTCTATCATTGCTAGAAAATCCTTAAAGCGTTGAAAAACTTCAGATTTTGCCTTCATAGGATAAATCCATGTAAATCTTGACAGGTCATCAATAAAAGTAACAAAGTACTTACACCTTCCAATGGATTCGGTCCTCATTGGACCACATACATCACTATGAACCAAATCAAATTTGCCATCAACTCTAATAGTTCCATCAATTGGAAAAGCTTGCCTTTGAAATTTTCCAAGTATGCATCCTTCGCATACATGTCCTTCGGGATGCTCAATATTAGGAATGTCTTCAGCCATATTGAATCTCTTCAACATCTTCAAGCTAGCAAAGTTGAGATGTCCAAACCTAGCATGCCATAATTCAGCCAACTCCAAAGAATGTGAACTTGATGCAACAAGACAAAAAGATGATGAAGCTCTTCGCTCATAGGTATCCATAAGGAACAATCCACCACGTAATGTTCCCGAAGCAATGATCATAAGAGATCTCTTTGGGTCTTTGATAAGACATTTGTCTTCTTTGAATTCCACAACCAATCCTTGGTTCATAATTGTAGAGACCAAAATGAGATTCTTTTTTATTTCTGGAACATAAACTACATTACGAATGTACTTCTCCTCACCATTGGGTAAGATAATGGGGATCACTCCAATATCTTTAATAGGATAAGAGGTGTTATCAACACCTTGAACTTTGCTTCCATGGTGCACTTTTAGAAGCTTTGTGAAGACTTGTTTGTGATAAGTCATATGGCATAGATGAAAAAACAGCAACTTGTAAAGCTGAAGATGAGCTGTTTTCTACTTAAAAACCAACAAGATTTGAAGTGGCAGAAATCTCGTCTTGAGGAGAGATGAGATTATTAGTGACAAAAGCATAATCATTATTGAAAAGATTATCCTCCTTTCCAAATTGTTGTTCCAAAGTAATTATTACGGTACTTGATTCGTTACCTTTCTCTTTTTCCTTTGCAAGCCTCTTCCTACTTTGATGTGATGCCCAAACTTCTTGCAATAGTGGCACTTACCCTTCTTCTTGGAGCCTTGATCTTGAGCTTCCTTAGATTTTTGATCATCTTTGGAAGTTTTGAAAGAAGGCTTCCCTTTCCACTTGCCTTGGCCTTTTGCAAAGAAAGCTTGATCTTCTTGTTCACCAAAGTTGATCCTTGTTTGCTCTTCTTGAAGAAGTAAGGCAACAAGTTCGTCGAAGGAGATTTGCTGTCCCCTAAGAGAAATGCTCAATGATGACACAAATGGAAGGTAAGAATTAGGAAGAGAGTTGAGAGTAATAGATACAAATTGTGAGTTCTCAATCACCCCATCAATACTAAGAAGCTCCTCTCGAAGATCCTTGATCTTCGTCAAGTGGTTTGTAAGCAAATCACCTTCTTGCATCTTCAAGATAGAAAGTTGATTTCGAAGATATACTACTTTTGCCGCATTCTGTACTTGAAACACCTTGGCAAGAGTCTCCTAAGCACTTTTGGAAGTCTTGAATGATCTAATATGAGGAAGGATAGATCTCTTCACTGATAATGCAATGACGGAATGTGCTTGTGCATCTCGTCGATCCCACTTTTTTTGCTCATCGAAAGACACCTCCAGATAAAGAAGTAGTTGTTTTAGATGGTGTAATAGGTGCCAAGCTAGGCGGCCTCTCTTCGTCACCATTAACTACTTCCCACAAACCTTTAGCAATTAGAAGGTTCTTTATCATGTAGCACCCTATCTTCATTAAATAAAGAACCAATAGACTCCGATTCTTTAGTCATAACAGAAAAATCAGCTTGTAGTAGATAGGAAATAGACTTTCCACGTCAAAATCTACTCAAAGGGCAGCAACCTCAAAGCTCAAATTATGAGCACAAAAGATTGCAATACCCCACATGCAATTTGCTCAACAAGTAATGAAATAGTGGCTGATTTCTGCACAAAACAACAGAATGCTCACAAATAGATAGACTTCGAATGAAGCCAAAACCAAAACCAGAAATTTGTGCTGAAAAGAGTGCACACTATGTGCATATAGAGCTGATGGTAGCGCCCTACTCCAAGCTCACCAACGGGGAAATTTCAGCAAGAAATGTGTCCAAAACACATGTATCTTCATTTAAGAAGTAAATCTGAAATTTTTCAGCATGCAATTGAGTCAAGGTCACATGCAATTGGTTTGAGCATGGGCGCCCTACTGCTAGCTCTCAAATAGGTGAAGGTGCCCTGCAATTTCCTGCAAAAAAGCTATAAGAAGATGAACAGATTCCTCTCCTGCAAAAATCAGCAGCTTGATGATTTTCTGCTACCAAAAGAGGAAGAAGATAGCTTCTGTAATAGATCCTAACACCACAGTAGGGCAAACACTAACTGATCCACCCAACCTTGCCTACTCCCTGATATAGAGTAAGCCCCTCCTAGCCCAGTGTGAGGACTGGTAGCATGCTACTGCCAAGTGTCGGCCACGTGGCACTGACGTGGCCGACTGCACGTCGGGACCCAACTGGGGGCCCTATCCTACTGACAGGGTCCCTAGGCTGTGTTAGGCCCGCCATGGCTATGGACCGTGCTGGGGCACACTATTCACACTGTCTTGCCCTGTTGGTCATGTACGCTGGACACGACCCTGACTGTGGTATCTAACCTATCTGTGTTCTCTAGGGTTCGGCACTGGTTACGAGCTCGTAACACTCCCTCCCCCTTAAGAACCGTCTTGGTCCTCTAAGACAAGATCTGGAAAAATCTTGCGAAGGACGCTGCCTCTTTCCCAAGTGGCATTCTCAACAAGCTGATCATTCCACTTAACCAGATATTCTCGGTATAGAGTATGACGAGTCTGCGTCTCTCTACTATCAAGAATCTCCTCTGGTTCATGTGGAGGTTGTTGAGGATCCAATGGGAGAACTAGAACACTGTCCCCTACGAGATTGTCTAATCTGGTTAAGGCTTTTCGTAACTGACTTACATGAAAGACTGGAAAAACCTTACTGTTGTGTGGGAGTTCTAGTTCATAGGTGACCTCGCCTAGTCTCCTACTGATGGTAAAGGGACCACAATACCTTGGAGACAACTTAGCACACACTCCTGATTTGAGGGTTTTAGAGTCAACTGGGAATCTCAAGTAGACTTTCTCACCAGTGGAGAACTGCACATCCCGTCTGTGTGGATCTGCATAATGCCTGGCTCGATCCTGGGACTGCCTAATGCTACGCTTAGCATGTTCTATCATCTGGTTTAGGTCCTCTAAAAAGTTTCTAGCTGCTTCAACTTTTTCTTGTTTAAACCCTACAGTTGTGGGTGAGCGTGGCTGAAAAAAGTACATCAGCATAAATGGGCTGTATCCCGTAGCTGAATGTTTGGTACTATTGTAAGCAAACTCTAATATCGAGAGATACTCCTCCCAATTAGTCTGCTTCTTGCTGACGTATGCACGAAGCATATCCTCCAGCACTTGATTTACCCTTTCTGTTTGACCGTCCGTCTGTGGATGGTCGGTGGTACTCATATTAAGTTTAGTATGGAGATGATGGAATACTGCCCTCCAAAAATTTCCAGTAAACTTATTGTCCCAGTCGCTGACTATGCCGGAAGGTAGACCGTATAATTTAAATAGCCCGTCTACAAACAACCTCGCTAACTCTGGAGCTCTAACGGTTGTTTTGGTCGGAATGAAATGAGCCATTTTGGTCAGACGGTCAACTGTGACCCATATAGCGTCATTACCCTTTTGGGTTTTAGGCAGGCCTACTATAAAATCCATGGAGATACTCTCCCATTTACCAGCTGGTATTTCTAAGGGATGCAACAACCCTCCTGCCTTTAAACGCTCTACTTTGTTTATTTGACATTTCTGGCAACTGGTTACATACTGGTGGACGTCCTTTTTCATACTGAGCCAGAAAAATTGCCTACGAAGAAGCTCATAGGTCTTCTGTATGCCTGGGTGTCCCACACTAGGATTGTCATGACATTCATATAGGACCTGCTGCCTATAATCCTCTGAATTGGGGACACATACTCTATCTCTATAGAGCAAGTACTCATCCTGAATGGAAAACTGTTTCCATTTGAATCCTTGAGTCAACTGACCCTCAACCACTGGGGTTTGCTTGGGTAATACAGGCTCAGAATCCTCAACGTCATCTGACGACGTATACTCGGACTCATCATCATCCTCAACGGAAGCTGCCGTATTCTTGGATTAACTGGCACCAGCCCCGGGAACTGGTTCTGGAGTCTGTAACTGTCTGTTCTGCACTGAGTTCCAGATAGTAGAGAAGGATGCATCATATTGGCATTTCCCTCTCAAGGACTCGAGTAACTCATTACGAATCTGAGTAAAACTCAGCTCGTTTATCATAGGCATTCTGCTAAGGGCATCTGCTACTGTATTGAATTTTCCACGTCTATATCTGATAGACATGTCAAACTCTTGCATCAACTCTGCCCAACGAGCTTTCCGACCTCTAAGCTCAGGTTGATTGCAAAGGTATCTGAGACTCTCATGGTCTGTCAGGACCTCAAAGTTCGCACCATACAAATAATGCCTCCAAGTCTTAAGGGCATGGACTATAGAAAAGAGTTCCTTTTCATAGGCACTGTACCTAGTCTGAGCTGGCTCGAGTTTTTTACTCTCGAACGCAACTGGTCGTTCACCCTGAGTTAGCACAGCACCTACTGCAAAGTCGCTAGCATCTGTTTCGACCACAAATGGCTGATTGGGGTCGACGACTTTTAAAACTGGTGCTGTAGCTAAGGCTGTTTTGAGAGCATCAAAGCTCTCCTGCTGTGCGGACTCCCAAATGAACTCCTTTCCCTTCCCCTTAAGGAGATTTGTCATAGGAACTGCTATCTAAGCATATTCCTTGACAAATCGTCTGTAATATCCCGCCAGACCAAGAAAGATCTGAAGTTCCAAAATATTCTGAGGTCTCAGCCAACTGAGTATGGCTTTAACCTTATTTGGGTCCATCTTAATCCCATCTGAAGAGATAATGTGACCCAAATATGCTACTTCTTCAACGAAGAATTCACACTTGGATTGTTTAGCATAGAGCTTATGCTTTCTGAGCAGTCGAAACACCTTTCTGAGGTGTTTTAGATGCTCCTTCCTCGTTTTGCTGTGAACGAGGATGTCATCTAAAAATACGACTACAAACTTACCCAAGTATGGTCTGAGGACACTGTTCATCAAGGTCATAAAGGTAGCTGGAGCATTTGTGAGCCCAAATGGCATCACCTTAAACTCATAATGACCGTGACGAGTCCTAAAAGCTGTTTTCGAGACATCTTCCGATTTATACGAACTTGATGATATCCCGATCTAAGGTCTATTTTGCTGAAAAACTTAGCCCCGTCGAGTTGGTCAAACAACTCGTCTGCCCGAGGCATAGGGTATTTATTCTTAATTGTGACTTTATTGAGGGCTCTGTAATCTACGCAAAGACGCATAGACCCCTCCTTTTTAAAAATTTCTTTTTAAATTGAAAGTCTTTCTGAGGAGGCTGCTCAGAAAGTGGTTGTTGTCTCGCCCTCTTCCTACCTACTGAATCATCATAGATTTGAGCATATCTGAGAGCTTGCTCAAGGGTAGTAGGCGAGTTTCTCTGGACCTCTACTTTATATTCATCTTTGAGGTCACGGACAAATCCCCTAATTTTCTAATAGTCATCCATATTTTTAATCTTTAAAATGGCTTCTCGATACTGCGAGATATATTGGATGAGGGATTTATCCATTACTGTTCTTTCCCAGGCTTCCCAGGCTCTATCCAGTTCATTTTCTGGTAGAAATTCTCTTAGGAAAGCTTCTTCAAAAGCTTTCCATGACCGGGGAGTCTGCCCAGTCTCTTGGAGATTTAACCACCACTTATAGGCCATAGGCCCTAAGAAAAGACTGGCCTCAATTGCTTGCAAATGGTCAGGGGTCCGTTTAAGAGCATGAATGTTCTTCCATTTGCTGAGGAAGGTTTGTAGAATATCTGCATTTCTATCCTTCTCTTCCCCATTAAAAGTAGGAGGTTTCAAATCTTTAAAAACACTGGGGTGAGAACGTAAAGTCTCACCCGAAACTGATGGAAGTGGAGAAGGGGATAACTGAGAAGTGGAGGGAAGGCTTCCTTTCGCAGAACTCAAATCAAGTTTTTGAGTTCAGCGAATGAGTCGTCCACACTGGACTTGAAATTGGCTAATGCCAACTTCAGTTCATCCACTTCTGTTACCAATTGGAGAAACTGCTCCTTGGTAACCAGTTCGTCGAGTTCTTCGGCGAACTGTTCCTGTTCTTCCACTTCCATGGGTTCCTTCCCTTTTTTGTAAGCCAAGGCTTCTGTTTCAAGTTCGTCGAAGCCTCTCTCCTGGGGTTGATCAGGTCCCTGAGGAGTGGTCATCTTCGGAACTGAAAGAGAGTTACCTTAACTTCTGAAGGAAAAAAGTCTAAAAGACTAATTCACAACTGTACAAGGGAAGGGAAAGATGACTTAGCTATTTCTGAGGACTGTACTTCCAAAGAAAGAATGAAGAGGAACCCTTTCAGCCTTTTTTCCCCAAGATTTCAGACCTACTATCCCGGATAATGCCAGTTTGAAGCTTCAAAACGGTGCCAAATTTCCCGGTTCTTTGAGGATAGTAGCTCGCTGGTCTGATTGCAACCCAACTGGCTCGTTTGCTTCTTATTTGAGACCCAAAAAGTATTTCAATTTCTGATTTTGGTGTCTCTCTACCCTCGCTGGCTGGACAGCCCTCTGTCTGGCGCAATTTTCTGAAATTTAAGGCCCAATCTTTGCTTGAATCTCTGATCTGAACTCAAGCGGTAGGTCGTTGGTCTGTGGCAATCTAGTTTGATGTTCAAACTACTGAAAAATCCTCAAAAACAGTGATGAAAAACGAATTTTTCATCACCCTGTCCAGCGCTGGCCCTGCTAAGAAAATTTGTTTGAAAACCCTTCAAATTTCCTTGGATTTCTCTGAAATTTCAGAGGTAGATTTCTGATCCCTCAGCGATGGATCAGCACCACCCTTTCTCCTCAAAAATCCACTCTGATTCCCTGAATCTGATGGCAAAAATCAGAGATGAAGACTAAATTTGCAGCGCTGGACCTGCTCTAGAAATTTCGACTAATTTCTCTCTGACCAGCAAGTAGATCCACCAAGATTTCCTCAGTAGGAGACTGTTCCTACAGCGAGTCTCCTCCTCTATTTCTTTCTGAGAACTTTTAGAAGTTCTGAGCAATCTAGCTACTTTCTCCACTGCTGAAAACTGAATTCCCAAAGATGGAGATGGCTCTGATACCAGTGTAATAGATCCTAACACCACAGTAGGGCAAACACAAACTGATCCACCCAACCTTGCCTACTCCCTGATATAGAGTAAGCCCCTCCTAGCCCAGTGTGAGGACTGGTAGCATGCTACTGCCAAGTGTCGACCACGTGGCACTGACGTGGCCGACTGCACGTCGGGACCCAACTGGGGGCCCTATCCTGCTGACAGGGTCCCTAGGCTGTGTTAGGCCCGCCATGGCTATGGACCGTGCTGGGGCACACTACTCACACTGTCTTGCCCTGTTGGTCATGTACGCTGGACACGACCCTGACTGTGGTATCTGACCTATCTGTGTTCTCTAGGGTTCGGCATTGGTTACGAGCTCGTAACAGCTTCCTATTTCCTATTGGGCACCCTCCTGCAAGCAATATGATCACCTAAAGGCTCTGATACCATGTAGGAAATAGAAGCCTAAGGATCCAGGATCTTAACTATTCAATCACACAAAGCATTCTCAAAAGAAAGAGAGAAAAGACATCACATTACCTTAAAACCTTGCTTGCTTTCACTGTTGGAATGTAAATGGAATTGCTTACATTACCATAGGTTACTTTGACCCAAAAGGTCGAGAGTTGTGTAACCATGGTCATTTATTATATTAGGCCTACTAAACTTAGAGTTAGCTAAGTTAGTATGAAATTAACTTGGTAGGGACTCATGGGTCCACTAGGCCTAATTGTGACATTAAGTACCCCAACTTGACATATTGGAGGTACCTATTCTTTCTATGTAACTTATAGAAAGTTGGATAGTCAATAGTCAAGTAGTTGGAAAGCCAATGGTTAAGTAGTTGGATAGCCAATAGTCATGAAGTTAGATAGTCATCTTGGACTATATATATGTGTGCATCCCATTTGTATGAGACACTTTTGTAAGCAATACTGAATATTCTCCTTGGCTGTCCACGAGTTTCTACAAGAGGGTTTAAGACATGGAATAGAAGTTATCAAAGTTACAAATGATTGATGGGCAAAGCAGCAGCTCGTCTTCATCTACTTCTAGAAGGCAAATAGCTAAAATTGTTGTGGAAAATATGGTCATTTTGCTTTTGAGAGTAGAAAGAAGTAAATATAGTCATTTTGCTTTCAAGTGTAGAAAGAAACAATTTGATCAGAAAAAGAAGAGTTCTAGAAAGCAAATAAGTCAATGTGTTCAAAAAGTCCCAAGTCGGAGACCTATCAGACATGTGAAGAACAACAAGCTTGTGATCAGCCGCATACCACCCAAATTATGATGAACATTACGTTGATGATTGTAGCCTATTCAAATCTCTATACAAATTTCTTCTTCTGATTTTACAGAGAATTTTAGCCATTAACCACTTTGGGTCAGTGTAGTAGGCACTGGAAACCTAAACCACTAACGTGTCTTTTTACCAAAAGCTCAGAATTGTATAAAGGAATCGTTGACACAGATTTGAGCTGAGTGTGACATCGGCTACACAAATTTTTTCCTTTGTAATTGGGGGTGGGTGCTCATGTCTTTGAAGTATGCATAGTTGGGTGCCCTGGCAGCCATGAGTTGGGGGTGCTCATGCCTTTGAAGCATGCATAGGTTTGGACCCAGTGCACTCTCAATCACACAATTTTTATTTTTATTTTAAATTTGGGTGCATGGGCAACCCATGAGCAATGTGGCACCCAAGCAACCTGAGACACAATCCCATAAGCATAGCTGGTAGTATTTTTTGCCTGATAAAACTAAAACCAATACCCTTTCTTGTGTGCTCATAATGGTGTGAGAAAATGGGTGCCCCCAGTCTCGCTCCCTGTCACAATTTCTCTCAAAACATCATCAAGATCTTGACTAAGGAACATAGGTGATGCTAACTCATTGTTGTTTCCAATCTAAGTTAGGAGCTGCCCCAATGCCATCATCAAAATATTCAGTTAACCCAGCACAAATATGATGCTTTTTGGTTGAGTGCTCAGCCTTTCATTTCAACAAACATACAATCAAATCTTTAGCATAGCCTACTTACCCGGACAGCAATTGCAGATTCCACCAAGAGCAAATTCCACCAACTTCGCATTTGGTTCAGTCAAGCAGTCCAAAAACAGGTCCAATATATGAAGCTGCATAATCAACCAAACCATTTTGACTAGGAAGGTAAAATAAAAAATACAATGTCTACTGGAAATCATTTTGAGGTCACTTTTTTGCAAATGATATCCATAACATGATACATCAAAAAGCTTTTCAGGGTCAACACAGAAAGAGCCTTAATAGACTATCCTGTTGGCTCCATTCTACTTCTTCGTATTCAAAAGTGGTACCTTTACGAATGCTAACCTCACCTTCCAAAACAGAATATTTGGAACATTGTTCGGGATATAGGCATTTTGAATGTTCTGGAATTATGGTTCTATTGCAAAAGACGTCTTTTCTTACACATGCACATGTGATTATCTGTTTTTCGTTTCCTTGATGCATGTACATATATCAATCTGAGCACATTCTACATGGAGCATCTTTATTCTCAAATTTTTTTTTTACAAAAGCAGCACACATGAGGACAAGCCTAGGAGTGTGAAGATTCACACCATCAGCAGGGCTGATATATGGCTGCAATAGGACGCTAAACATTGAGATCCATAGTAGTTTTTCCCTCTCTTAGGCCTCTGTTGGAGAACTAATACTGTCTAAAACAAGGCACTTGTGGGTCACTGAAAACAGTGGTGATTAAATGGATAGGTTCAGGCCTGATGAAGCCATTAATGATCCCTACTTGCAGCTTGCGAAGTGTGGACAGTTTTCAGCCTAATGCAGTTGTTGAATCTTTTATTGACAAGTAAACAAGTGATCGTTACTTGAGCAAAGATTTAGAGCTAGTTCAGTGGGAGAGAGATTTCCCATAGCTATTGCTCAAAATGTTGGAGGATTGGAGAGACATTTGGTGGATTCTCTCAATACTCCTGAGTCCCTAATAATCATGGGAAGAGGATGTTCTCCCACGCGTAAAATCACTTTTTTCTTTTCACAAAGAAATTTGTGGCACCTCCTTGAGTGCAGTTTGCTTGTACAAAAATTTAGAAAGCAAAAAACCAGAATTTACATGCACCTTCTGCGTGCCGGTGGAAGGTGCGCGTCACAAAATTTAACAGTTTCTTACACCAAAGGTGCGTGTAGAAAAATAAAATAAAAATTTTCATGACGGGGAAGGGCCTTAGACGTGTGCCTTACCCCCAAAACAAAAAAGCATTGCTCTTCGTAGGTGGAAGAGATGACAAAGGTCTGAAAAGGTTTTTTTTTTTTTTAGCCTTCAAAAATCCTCTAGAAGTGTGCACTGTGACTTGAAGAGTAAAAGGGTGAGTGGCCAACTCCATTCAAAGGGTTTGGCAAACGGGCGGTACCATAGTCCAAAATCAACAAACCTTCATAAAAAATCAAGTTTTATTCAAACCCTTCATATTTGGCAAAGTTTTATGGGTCAAGTTTTTGCGAGCAAGTTTCGATAGTTTGTGAAGATGGCAAGTCTTGGTGATTCTATCTTGGAGGAACCTGGCAAGTTATAAGGGCTTACTTATACTGTGTGGAAGTTCAAAAGGCAAAATATTTTCATGGACAATGATCATGGGACAAAATAGCATGAGAGGTTAAACATTTGATTATAGAGGTGGAAAGGCTCATTAATCTTTTTGTAAGGGTAATATTATTCCTCATATCTAGGATGCCAAAGGCTCTAAGGAGGTTTAGGAGGATATACAAAAGTCTATGTTAGAGACGTGTGATGGTTCCAAATTCCAATATCCTCTATTTGAAAAATAGTTTGCATACTTAAGAATGAATATTTGATTTCTATTGTTTTCCCATTTTGTACCCTTGGAGAAGTAATTCTTTTTTGCCCTTTTGCTGCGAACCAACTCTAGAAAACCTAATTTTTTACTTTTGAAAATGGTTAGCACTTTTTTGTTTTTTTTGGTGACAAAAGTGGGAAATTGATACTCTTTGGGAGCACAAGATCAATTTCCCCTGGGGCCTACAAAAGCGGGCGACACAAAAACATAAGAAACTCACTGGTGATCGATCTAGCACTCATGTCAAGCAATCTCACAAATAAAAGATCTATTAGATCAAGCCATAGTTGCAGTCTACGTTCCGGAACGCGATCTGGGATTTCCCATTAGGGTTTCCCGGAACGCAAATTTTTTTTTTTTTTGGTATAGTTGCCAATATGGGTATCATGTGAAAGGATATCAAAAAAGCAATTGTTATGCAGATCTGTTGCTTGGTTTCAGATGGCTGCAGGCTACATTGATTAGAAATCTGGACATCAATAGATGGTTTAAGAAAATTGGCTGCATTTTCATATGGTTTCAGAAATTTGGACATCAGTAGATGGTTTCATCCATAGATGCACCGCGATTCAGAATCGCAATCAAAATCGCGTTTCGGGATTTTCCCAGAATTGCGCAGAATCATTTTTTTTTTTTTGGAAATTTTTTTAGGCAATATGGGTATCAGATGAAAGCTCTTATTGAGAGCATTATGACTGTGTAGTTTGCCGACTGTTTCGGGTGCGAAACACCAAAAAGTGTGTTTTCACTTAGGGAGTTGGAAGGCCAAATCATGAAGAGGCCTTACCGTCGGGGGCCGGGGTCTACCGGCAGCCCCTAGACCCCGCTGTTGGGGGGCGTTGACCCCCAAACCCCCACCGGGGGGCTACCGCCCCCCGAACCCCCTATTTCAGCTAGTCCAAAAGAAGTATACAATTCCCACCAGTCTAAGGAAGGCTCCTTCTAACTCTTTTTATCATTTTCTAACAGAAAACGGAATCAGTAGATCTGCAAACCATTGGCATCAGAACACCATTCAAAACTGATTTCTAATATCTATTGGAAAAGCATGTCCACCATTTTAGTTAGTATTAAACTCAAAAAAAAAAAAAAAAAAATTTGCGATCCGGGTCGCGGATCGCTGACGTTCCGGATCGCACAGCGGATCGCGATCCGCTGCAACACAGGGTAGGATCAAGCAGACAACGAAAAATCAGACTATTAGAGTAACAAAAAAGCACAATGCATAATGATAAGCTCTTTGGCTTTGGAGTTTCTCACATCATGCAAACTCTCTTAAATCCAAGCTAGATCACTATAATGAGTACTGTTTTTTAAAAGGCAACGCAACGGGAGGGAATACTCTCTTCAAAGCAGCTCACTAGGTTCTCTATGGCAATTAAAGATGGTAAATATAGGCTCTTCAAGTCACCTTGCCTTTTTGAAAGGTCACCTAGCTAGATGAACGGATGAGTCCCTAACCTAGTGACTAATGGCCAGAATTAAGACCTAATGTAATTTATATCCAAATGTAATCGATTAAGGCCTTGAGCGACAGGAACATAGTAGGTATCTACAAGTAAGTAATGTACAAGCTCAACCTTTGGAATTGTAAACATCTAATTCAGCTCAACTTGTGAAAGTTTCATATATCTGTCTAGTAGTAAGTGTCTTGTATAAATAGTAGGTGTATACATATAAGTAATGCACAAGCTCAAACTTTAGACTTGTAAATGTCTAATTTAGGTGAGCTTTTGAAAGCATTATGTATCTGTCTAACCAACTTTTTTTCCTGTCCATGTTTGCCTTAGTGGAATCAAACTCCAAAGCTCAAAAAAGACGGAGGAAATCATCAACCAACATGCCACAGTTTGGGACTATCTAGCTAAAATTTGAAAATTCTATAAACTTCATTCATTGGAAGCAATCAATAGTGAACTTGGAAAGACATCAAAAAATGAAAAACGAACAAACATGGCATATTCTCAATTCAAGAATAACAACAAAGGAAAACTATGTTAAAAAAACAAAAGCATGTATGTGAATGGTGAAAAGAAGAATGGCCACACAAAGGAGTTTTGATTTTACCTTACGGAAGTGATCATAATTGAAAGGGTCATAGGAAAAGTTTGCAAGATGTGCCACAATTTGCTCCTTAAATTCTGCACATGTAAGAATCAAGGTAAATGACAAAGAGGTTCTCTCTTCACGTTAGAGTTAGATTTGTATTTCTCTTATAGTCTTGGAGACGTTTCATACACTCCTACGGTTACCACATACTTGACATGTACATTTACTAGTCTTATATGCTTTTTGGCATGGAAAAGACATTAATAAAGCTTTCTTTCTTTCTTTCTCTCTCTCTCTCTCTCTCTCTCTCTCTCTCTCTCTCTCTCTCTCTCTCTCTCTCTCTCTCTCTCTCTCTCATGGGCTCTGCTACATACGTATATCGGTTCATTCGCTTCGCAAGCCTTTGTGGATTGTAAATGTCGCGTACTAACCTTATTTACTAGTGGGGGCAAAAAAATGCCTTACTATGATAAAGGACCCCACATAATAGAAAAAGTTTTTTTTTTTTAAATGGTGGGAAATATGTGAACCTTTCAATGGCCAAGATTTGTGCACATTATGGACAATTAATCTAACGATGGGCAACAATCTGCACTTAGTACACCTAAGTGTCCTCTGGTTCTATAAAAAGGGAAATCACATAACCCTAGTCACTTCTCCTTATGCTTTCTTGCTCTCTCTTTCTCCCTCCTTTTTGCTCTCCTGGTGCTCTACCATGTTGTGATTGTGATTGGAGAGAATGCTCGTGTTTGCTATTGGAAAGGCATCGGTGGAGTAATATTGCAAACAAAGGTGAGATTGATTTGAGAAATGATAGCTCGTTGGTAATGAAAGATGTAAGCGAAACTTTACGATGAATGCTTGTAGTTTACTGTGAATATCTTTGTGTAGTAGCAAACAATCGGCTTGTATACTGTCATTGGATACTCCTACGATCAAACGTTGTTCCGAGGAGCAAAAGTGGGCAAGTTTTCAGGTATTCTATCAACTTTTATTGGCTTGTGATTGGCGTTAAACAACAAGCTTACTGTTCATTATCATTATCAAGTTTTATAAGGAATGGATGGCCGTTGGCCAGCGCCCTCCCTGAGGCGGATTTGGCCGCTGGCCAGCGTTGATATTTTACTTTAAAATGACTGCATTTAGTGCGATTTGCTATAGCTCGTGGTATGAGCTATGTCTCAGGCATTTTTCACCAAATAATTCAGAATGCGATTTCGCTGTCCTTTCAAGTGTTTCATGCAGATATCATAAGCTATAGCATAAACATGGTTGTTTAGAATGCTCTTATAAAGCTCGGTTGGCTATAACCTTTCACGTAATATTGCTCCTGCTAATGCTCTCTTGATATGATAGAAACTATGAGGTTATCCACCTATGATAACTAATATGATCATAGCTGTGAGTATGGGAAAGTTAGCAGTACTAAGTATGTTTCGAATGATTGTACGCGCTTGAGATAAGTGGTTATAATCGTTGATAATCTGTATATGGTGGGGAATGTGCACAACCCAAAAGCTACGTCACTAATCTTCAGAAAAGCAAGTAATTATTGGTGATGACCCTATGAGTCTTTAAAAAGTACGTTATGGGTAACCCTTCACTTTCGGTTTGAATGCTTTTAGCACGTAGGTGATTCGTTAAAAGCAGCTGAAGATGGATAGTTCGCAAGAGATTACTTCAACTCTCATTCAAGTACGATGCAGTATGGAATATCACCGATACAGAGGGCATCCTAACTCATGATTACTCATGCATTTGTAATAATACTATAAATCTTGCTTGTAAGGGATTTCGGGTATTAAATCTGATAACTGTTGGTCATGCATGCGTTTTGGTTAACATAGGCTTGAGTTATTATAAAAAAAATTTCTCGGCATCCTAAGTCCAGTTGTTATAAGATAAGTCACGTACGCTTACAGGACTCGACTATGGTACACTTGAATGGCATGGAATTGCCCAAGTTGTTCGGTGCTTGGATTCCCGGAAAAAGTGGTACGGGAAATTCATGGGGCTAGTATAGCACGGAGGTGCTCTAGTACCTAGCACTGTGACCGACGTCAAGTTGTTGTCCATCTGTGTAATAAAAGATACGGCTTCGTTAAAGGGCGGAATGTGTTGCTAATTTAGAAGATTGGACGTACTTGGTGTTAATGCAATCTAGCTGATAAAGTAGTGAATCTTGTTTCGGACATGGATAACAACTGATGCTCAGCTATGACACTTGTTTTCCTCACGCGACTAACTTGTGCGGTTTTGTTGTGTGGGATGGTGGCAGGTAACAGCTAGGTGTCCTAAAACTTGCTTCGCTTTATGGTACTCTGTACTGTTAAACTTTATACAGCTGTATTTTTACCTGTTATGCTATAAATTGAAGGGTTCAAAGGGTTTGGTCTTGACTCGTCAAGAGGGATTATGTGAAATCTTGTTACTCTCTCTTTAGCATCTCTGATGCCACCCCGACTACCCTTTGGTCGGGGTAGTACCAAACCTTTACTTGTATTTTATGGCTAACAAGGTCTGTTGTATTGTGTAGTCCACAGGATGGTTTCATGATACAGTGACTCTTGGCTATGGGGAGCCCCTTCCTCCTCCTAGTCCTTTTGTTCAGACTATTATATGTTGCATGAAGAAAGCTATTGAAGTTCACAAATTGATTACTGCTTATGATATAACTACTTGTAATGTTGCTGGCCCGGATGATAAAATTCTTTGCCTTGTTGATTTGATGTGCATCATGGATTGGATCAAAATTTAAACGGATTTTATTAAAAAGAAGGAAATCCTTAGCATGGTTGAAAAAATTTATATGGACCTCTCAAACTATGCTGAACAAATTGCTGCTAAAGAAAAGTTCTGTAATACGCATATTCGAAAAGTATTTGCTTGCCTGGAAAAAGAAAAATGGTGACTCCTCTACTGATACCCCTGTCCTTTCTACTGCTCCTACTTCACATCACGATTTTTACCGAAGACCTTGATGAAGACAGTGCTTCTCACAAGAAATCTGTGATGTAGGCAATCAATCTGCCTTCGAATTTTGTCAGGCCAATAGTTGCCAAGTACTGTTGGTACCAAGTCGTATCATTGAGATCTACAAAAACTGCTTATAAGCTTTGGAGCCTTCCCTTTGTCAACTTCCTAGCACCTATCTCAATTGAGCTCTGGATCGCTCTTGCTCATCTCACTGATGTAGAAGTCCAAGCATGCAAGCTTGCTGCTTTGCATAAGAATCCTTCTTTTGATACTCCTATTGCCTTTGATACTGTCATCAAGATGAGCAGATTTAAACCTTCAAGATGTCCTTCTGAGCAGACCTAGGCCAGAACTAGAGGCCATTTTGACACTGGCTTTAACAGAATGAACCTGCATCAAGCTAGAATTTGGAACTAAAAAAGACCTTTTTTAAAGTGCAGATGCGGTGATAAATGCAAAAACAATTCTTCTATCATATGGTTTGATCACTCTATCTGATACATAATGAATAATCTTTCCATTTTTTTTCCTGGTGCGTCTCTACAAAATCAGCTTACTGCCTTCTTCCTTTGGTTGCATAAACCTGCTAGAGAGGTTGTCAAGTCCCACCTTGTCTTTCTGTACATCCGGCAATACATGATTGATGCTGCCATTGAACTTTCCATAAACCCTACTGCTAAGCTCCTTGCACACCTTGGCGACGCTGAAAACGTTCGAAAAGTTGAATGCCTTTTGAAAAAACCCAGCTTCTCTACCTTGCAAGACAAATACTTCCAGAATACTAGCAAAATAATGGGTTCCTTCAATCTGAACAATCCAAGCTCAGTCATATCAGGCAGTGGCAATAACAGGAAGAGAAAGTACTTTCTGAACAAAGGCAAAGAAGGGCAAAGCAGTGGCAGTAAGGGGGATCTTCCTATCAGAAAGTTGAACTTTTACCGTGATTGATCCATGTGCAGGAGGACATAGAAGAAACAAGGATATTGGAGGTCAATAATACTGGTAAACGACGACTTGTGGTTAGAAGAGACAGAGGGAAGTTTTTTTTGCATTTACGTTACTATAACAGATGCTTTGAGAGATTGATGTTAAACGACTATATGCTGAAACCTTACTTCAGATTTTTGTCATATTGATGAGACTTTTGAGCTTATTGAATTTGGTTGGTCTTACTTTCACATTTGAAGCATGAATGGTATAAACCCTTTCAAGTCTTTTGACATTTCGATGTTGACAACATTCCACCTTGTACTTGCGCCGACAATAAACGTTTTAAAAAGTTCATTTCCAGGAATTTTTGGGCATATTGTCTCGATGGATACTGGAATTATTAGAAGCAAAGTTTTAAAGAATGACTTCAACAAAGGACTTAATCACATCTCGTTGCGCCAATTTAAAATAAATGAGGTAGCTTTAGAACTTTATCGTGGATGGCTTGAATTGGCAAGTTTTTTACCTACTTATCAAAATATTGATCATGAAACTGTTATGGAACATGCCTTGATTTGCAAAGATACTGTAACAAACTTTTTGAAAAATACGAAGTGGCTGCATGGAAAAAGTATAATGAATAACAAACTTACAAATGCCATTGATGGGCGTAATTGGATTACTACCAATCTGTATGTAAATGGTGTGGATAAGGCTCAACATAACCCGTGTTTTATGTGCATCTGCTTTGTAAGGAATTTGGCTTTGGTTAGACTGTCTAGTCCAAATTTTGCCCTGTTTTTGAAAGAAAATAATAATACACTAGACATGGCTATGGTTAAGATCCGAGATACGTTTGCTACTAAAATACCTGATTTTCTAATAGGGAAAGAAGAATTACCTTTCTTACTTTGTACTTTCAAAGCACATAAAAATGCGTTCAGATGGATTACAAACGCACATGACTGCTATTTTTCTAAGGTGGCCACGTTTATTTCTGGAGCTCTTGGTGTACTGACTCCTCTCCTTATGGAGAGGGCAGGCCTTAAGGCAACCTCATACCGGAGTATCCTAAATGTGGATACCAACCTATTCTGGCAGTGTGATTCATCCACTGAATTTTATCTTAATGTGTCAAACAAAATCACTTCGATGTGGTATACTGACATCGCAAAATGCTATGAGAATATTCCTCTTAATTGATGGGCTAAAAATAATAATACGAAGAATGATCAGGTATGCATTCAAGTCTTGTAAAAACAAAAAGTTTGCCTATCAATGGAAACCGAGTCTTAAACGATTTGATTGGAAATAATAATAATAATAATAATAATAATAATACGGAGAATGATCAGGTATGCATTCAAGTCTTGTAAAAACAAAAAGCTTGCCTATCAATGGAAACCGAGTCTTAAACAATTTGATTGGAAATGGGTTAACAATCAAACTGATAATGGGGCTGTGATTGATATGGAACCTCTTTGCCAATATAACGATATACTGATTGCATAGTAAGATTAGAAAACAAGACTTGGAAACAGGTCTGTGGTATTCCTATGGGTTTTGCCTATTCCCCTACATGGTGCAACTGGTATCTGTCATTCTATGAATTACATTTTATGAAAAGACTCACCAGACTTGGAAAGGTGGAATACCTACATGCCTTCAAGCATACTTTCCGTTATATTGATGATATTTGTTTCATAAACAACACAGATGCTCTTTTATTTCTGGGCAAGGAGCAATCTCGTGCCGATGATAATGCCTTACGGATCTATCCCTTGGATAGAAAATGACGACGCTTCTGATAATACGGTCAACTTTTTGAATATTACCACTACCTTTGATTCTTTATCAGGTAAGTTTCTAATGAAAAAATTTGACAAGCGAAGGGAACTTCCGTTTTCGTTTTTCCAATATATACAATTGATTGCCAATAGGCCGATTATGAACTCGTATAAACTTATTGTCACTCAAATTATTGCTACCATGTATTGTTGTAGCGAACAGGATACTTTTATGGATGAGGTCAGAAACATCGTTCTTGCTTTTCAGAGTAATGGCTTTATGAGAGGAAGATTGTATGAGATTATAAACAACCTATTCCTACACAATTTGTTCCCTGGACTCAGGATTACTTCACCAAAAAATGCTAAATTTCTTTTGGTGGGCAATTGGCACTCCATCTCAGGGGTGCTAACTGCCCCCTGAGAGACTTTGCTAGCAGTGGGTACGGTTGGTGGGTTCTCTCTCTCTCTCTCTCTCTCTCTCTCTCTCTCTCTCTCTCTCTCTCTCTCTCTCTCTCTCTCATGGGCTCTGTTAAATACGTATATCACTTCATTCGCTTCGCAAGCCTCTGTGGATTGTAAATGTCGCGTACTAACCTTATTTACAAGTAAGGGAAAAAAATGTCTTACTATGATAAAAGACCCCAAATAATAGAAAAAGTTTTTTTTTTTAAATGGTGTTGTGAATCTTTCAATGGCCAGGATCTGTGCACATTATGGACAGTTAATCTAATGGTGGGCAACAATCTGCACTTAGTACACCTAAGTGTCCTCTGGTTCTATAAAAAGGGAAATCACATAACCCTAGTCACTTCTCCTTATGCTTTCTTGCTCTCTCTTTCTCCCTCCTTTTTGCTCTCCTGGTGCTCTACCATGCTGTGATTGTGATTGGAGAAAATGCTCGTGTTTGCTATTGGAAAGGCATCGGTGGAGCAATACTGCAAACAAAGGTGAGATTGATTTGAGAAATGATAGCTCGCTGGTAATGAAAGATGTAAGCGAAACTTTACGATGAATGCTTGTAGTTTATTGTGAATATCTTTGTGTAGTAGCAAACAATCGACTTGTATACTGTCATTGGATACTCCTACGATCAAACGTTGTTCCGAGGAGCAAAAGTGGGCAAGTTTTCAGGTATTCTATCAACTTTTTTGGCTTGTGATTGGCACTGGACAGCAAGCTTACTGTTCATTATCATTATCAAGTTTTATAAGGAATGGATGGCCAGCGAAGGAATGGATGGTCGCTGGCCAGCGCCCTCCCTGCGGCGGATTTGGTCGTTGGCCAGCGTTGATATTTTACTCAAAAATGATTGCATTTAGTGCGATTTACTATAGCTCGTAGTATGAGCTATGTCTCAGGCATTTTTCACCAAGTAATGCGATTGAGAATGCGATTTAATCGCTGTCCTTTTAAGTGTTTCATGCAGATATCATAAGCTATAGCATAAACATGGTTGTTTAGAATGCTCTTATAAAACTCGGTTGGCTATAACCTTTCACGTAATATTGCTCTTGTTAATGCTCTCTTGATATGATAGAAACTATGAGGTTATCCACCTATGATAACTAATATGATAATAGCTGTGAGTACGGGAAAGTTAGCAGTACTACGTATGCTTCGAATGATTGTATGCGCTTGAGATAAGTGGTTATAATCGTTGATAATCTGTATATGGTGGGGAATGCACACAAACCAAAAGCTACGTCACTAATCTTCAGAAAAGCAAGTAATTATTGGTGATGACCCTATGAGGCTTTAAAAAGTATGTTATGGGTAACCCTTCACTTTTGGTTTGAATGCATTTAGCACGTAGGTGAGCAGCCTAACTCATGATTACTCATGCATTTGTAATAATATTATAAATCTTGCTTGTAAAGGGTTTCGGGTATTAAATCTGATAATTGTTGGTCATGCATGCGTTTTGGTTAACATAGGCTTGAGTTATCATAAAAAAAAATTCTCGGCATCCTAAGTCCAGTTGTTATAAGTTAAGTCACATACGCTTACAGGACTTGACTATGGTACACTTGAATGGCATGGAATTGCCCAAGTTGTTCAGTGCTTGGATTCCCGGAAATAGTGGTACGGGGAATCCATGGGGCTAGTATAGCACAGAGGTGCTCTAGTACCTAGCATTGTGACCGACGTCAAGTTGTTGTCCATCTGTGTAATAAAAGATAGTTGCTTACATATAGCATGCCCTTGTGAACCTAATACGTTCCTTTTTGCTCTTTTACGGATCAGTATGGCTTCTGCCATGATACGGCTTCGTTAAAGGGCGGAACATATTGCTAATTTAGAAAGTGAACGATTGGGAAGATTGGACGTACTTGGTGTTAATGCAATCTAGCTGATAAAGTAGTGAATCTTGTTTCGGACATGGATAACAACTGATGCTCAGCTATGAAACCTATTTTCCTCACGTGACTAACTTGTGCGGTTTTGTTGTGTGGGATGGTGGCAGGTAACAGCTGGGTGGTACTCTGTACTGTTAAACTTTATACAGCTGTATTTTTACCTGTTATGCTATAAATTGAAGGGTTCAAAGGGTTTGGTCTTGACTTGTCAAGAGGGACTATGTGAAATCTTGTTACTCTCTCTCTCTCTCTCTCTCTCTCTCTCTCTCTCTCTCTCTCTCTCTCTCTCTCTCTCTCTGTGCAGGCAAAACCACGGGGAGCCCTTGCTCCTCCTCTCCTCTCTCCCCCTAGCGCTGATGTGGCAGCGCTGCCTACCACGCAAGCAGTGTTGTCTGCTCCTACTACCTCCCTTCCTTCTGCTTCTACCCTCCCTCCTACTAGGTGTTGTCCATGGGCCCCGAGGAGTCAATAACATTAACAATGACCAACTTGTGCCCACTAACATGTTAATTTGTATGACCAACCATACAAGAGAGACCCCTTCGAGGAAGCTAAGTAAACATCTGTTAATATTTCAAAATACTCAATTCACAATCGAATTTCCATTGTTGAAAGGGATAGGGAAAAGATCACATTCATCACACAATGGGAACCATATGTGTACAAAGTCATGCCATTTGGCTTATCCAATGCTCTAGCATTATCAGAAAAAGTCTTGCGAAGAGCTTTCTATGAGTACCTCGACAATTTTAAGATAATCTTTCTTGATAGCTTTTGTATATACAATACAAAAGCACAACATTTGGAAAGAATGGAAAAGTGCTCTTATATATGTAAAGAGTTCGGCCTCAGCCTCAATCCATTAAGAATATGTACATTTGTAGTCCACAAGGGTGTAGTGGTATCCAGATATAGAATCACCATCAATCTTGCAAAAAATGAAGTAACATGTAGTTCCCTCAAAATGTCAAACAAATAAGCATTTTTGTTGGCATGGCAGGACAACTGACATTTGAAAGACGCATAAGGCCATGTTGAAACAATCATATGTGTAATAACTTTAAGGATCAAGCATTGTTAAGAACGTGCATTTTAATGTTCTATAATATTTCTTTAAAATGATTTGTCTGGTACATTCAATAGTAATTGTCCCAAATACTATTTTACCTATCAAAGATTTTCTAATACACCTAAAATACATTGATTAGATGATAAATCCAAGAGCTTCACCTTCACTTGTTGTCTTCTGAAATTGAGTCACAAGATCCTGCAAAAGAGTTTGAAAAAGGATTAGTCATGGTAAGTGACTGAAGGATTTTTTTGTTTAGCTCATCCCATGAAGATGGAAGATAAATACCAGATTATACCATGATAATGATGCACTCTTTCTTGTGTTCTTTAGCTCATCCCACAAGTTAATCACCTAAAAGATGGAAGATGGTTGCAAGTAAAGAAAGTTGGCCTTAACAATTCTAGCTTCTTAGTGTGAAGAGCAGATTCAATCATGATGAAGGCTAGCACTATGATTCAAAGTCTTTGTAAGGTTAAGATTTGTGTTTACAAAAATTCATGACCCAAAGACTTATGTAGAGTGGGGCCCTAGATATCAACCTGACTTGTCAATGCATTGTAACATCGTGGGGACGATCTGTTTACATGCTCAAGCAAGCACCTAGAGTGTTACATGGTCCTTTTGTGATAGATACACACGATGTGAAGACTTAAAAAGAGAAATTAGAGATGAAAAAAGCATGCATATCAAAGACACCTGAGAAGCCAAGATGCCCCTCTCCAACAAGCTTTATCTCACATGGGAATCTCTATGGTTAACAAGTTAGTGCTTTGTTGAAGTTAGCACCTTATCAAGGATTTTATGACATCTAGGAGCTTCCAAAACTTAGACTTTGAACAATGAATAACTCTTAATCAACATACAACCTTTCAAGACCTCCTCCAAGGATCAAAGACCAAGATACGGAATTAAGAGAAACAAAGGGAATGGATGGTGAATCAAATCCACCCAACCAACCTAGATCATTCGGATCTAGCCCCCAACCTATGGACCAAAAGCAAGGACTCGATAGGAGAGATGTCACACTAGCAACATGTAGCTACAATGCACCAAATCAGCATCTCCTCCAAGAGAGAGTGAACTATGACACCTCACTGGGAGACATCAACAGCCTAACTGGGCCACATCAGCCACTTACCTATGAGTCACTACTAGTTCCATATAAATCGACCATTGTGCGATTTAGGCTACCAAAACGGTCCTGATAGATGTCATCTTAGCAACAGGTGTGAATGTCTCATCATTGTCTAGCCCCTCCTGCTGGGCGTAGCCTTTCGACACCAACCTTGCCTTGTATTTGTCCATTGTTCCATTGGCATGAAACTTGGTCTTATAGACCCACTTGCAACCTATTGGTTGCTTCCCTTCTGGTAATGCAATGAGCTCCTGTTAGAATCTCCATCGTCGTGCCGGTCACTGCTAAAGCACAAACAGGTGACAAACTCTACGTTACCACCCAACCATAGAGGTACTGCTACCTCACCCCCGTGCACTGGAGCTACAGACCACCATCAAGCAAGCTCGGATCTCATGTAAGCCATGGTGTCCCATACCACCATGCCTTACCCTCGACCCTCGCCTACCTACATCCTGAGGCCTAGATACTCGTCCTGACCTGACCACCAGTGGAAGAGCTCTTCATTCTCCAGGAGAGAATGAATGCCAAGCTCATGGAGATCCACCTCTATATACATAGTCCAGGCGGGTCATGTCCCTCCATAGGAGTCACGCATGACCAACGACACGCAGTAGTTGTGCACACTGACGCAGGTCTATAACAACGAGTCACCGCGCGCCAATAAGACATTGACACGTGGCACCCAAAAGACCTATAGCTCCAGATCAGCGTTCCGTCCCATAACTGAGACCGTCACCTCAAGTTTCCTGTTGCGTACCCTTATGGGTACGTAACATTCCCTCCCCCTTTAAGAGTCTCCTCCTAATGGGAGCAAGCCAGGGAAGTTCAGTCTTAAATAGTCCTCTCTCTCCCAAGTGTCCTCGTCATCTGTCTTACCTTTCCAACGTACAAGAAACTCAGAAACCAAACGGTTTCTCAATTGGTGACGACGAACGTCGACAACTTTTTCAGGTACATTAGGCACAAAGGTAGACAAATCCTCGAGCTCAATTAGGGAATCCTTCCTACTAAGTCGTTCTTTTAAACAACTTACATGGAAAACAGGATGAACCCCAACCCCAATCGGAAGATCTAGCTGATAAGCGACCGGGTTAATTTTCTATAGAACCTTATAAGGTCCGCTATATCGAGGAGATAACTTATGGCATTTTCCCGTCCGAAGTACCTTCGAATCCTTAGGGATTTTAAGATACACCCAGGTTCTGACCTTAATATCCCGAGGTGAACGACCGCGGTTAGCATAAAACTAAGCTCTATCCTGAGCGGTTTTCATGCTTTCTTTGGCCACTTGCAGCATTTCTTTGATAGAAAGCCATACATCAGCATAAAAGGACTGAATCTGATGGCAGAATGCTTAGCACTATTGTGCACGAACTCAACCAAAGGGAGATACTTTTCCCAATCAGACTGTCGGTGAGAAACATATGCTCTAAGCATATCTTCCAACGTCTGGTTGACACGTTCTGTCTGCCCATCAGATTCTGGGTGATCTGAAGAACTAAGACTAAGGGTTGTTTCAAGTTTTTCAAAAACTACTTGCCAGAACTTGCCAGTGAACTTGGAGTCACGATCACTAACAATATCATTCGGCAAACCATACAATCTGAACAACTTTTCAACGAAAAGCTGGGCTAGTTCAGATGCCTTGACTGTTAATTTAGTTGGTATAAATTGCGCCATCTTGGTTAGCCTGTCAACCACCACCCAAATGGCATCGTGATCACTCCGGGTTTTAGGGAGTCCAAGCACAAAATCCATTGAAATACTTTCCCATTTCTTACTAGGAATTTCCAAGGGATGAAGAAGACCCGCAACTTTGAGTCTTTCTGCTTTGTTTTGTTGGCATTGTTCACAACTTTGAACGTATGCCTCCACATGACCTTTCATCTTAGGCCAGAAGAAATTCTGCCTAACAAGGTCAAGTGTCCTCTGTATGCCTAGGTGACCAGCACAAGGGTTGTCATGACACTGCTGCAGGATTTGGGCCCGCAAGTCCTCCCTATCTGGCACACAAACCTTTCCCTTTCGAAAAAGCAGGCCATTTCTTATGGAATAGTCTTCAAGTAACTTATCATTACGGGATTTCTTGGGATCCTGCATCCCAAGGTCATCACTAGATCTAGAATTTCCTGTCAGGACATCTAGCCAGATGCGACCAAAAAACCTATCGGTTCGACAAAGATCCCGTAGTGAAAGATACAAATCAGATTGGATCTCAGCAAAGCATAACTGATTAATCTCTCCAATCCGACTCAAGGCATCGACAACACAGTTTGACGTACCTTTACGATACTTAATGTCGAGCACAAACTCCTGAATGAGTTCCGACTATCTAGCCTTACGGCCACGAAGGTCCTTGGCATCACAAATATACTTAAGGGATTGGTGATCAGTCATTACTGTAAATCTGGAACCATAAAGATAATGCCTCCAGATTTTTAACGCGTGAATGACTGCAAAAAATTCCTTCTCATAGGTAGAATACCTAGTCTGAGCAAGATCCAGCTTCTTGCTTTCAAAAGCCACTGGTCTACCGTCCTGATAAAGGACTGCTCCAACAGCAAAGTCGCTAGCATCCGTATCAACCACAAAGGGCCGGTTAGGATCGACAATGTGTAAAATTGGAGCCGTAGAAACACAGTGCTTGAAAGTCTCAAAACTCTCATTCATTTCATCCATCCATGTTATCAATGGACTTTTTCTGCGGCTACATTTTTTTTTCACCCCCTTAAGAACGTTCGTCAAGGGTCTTGCACCTTACGGACTTTGTCATAATCGATTTCAAGACCTTTATCCGATATGACATGGCCCAGGTATTTGAGTTTAGTCTGAAAGAACTCACATTTCGACTCCTTAGCATAGAGCTTTTCTTGCCTTAGAAGATCTAAGACAATACGAAAATGCTCTTCATGCTCCTCAAGGATCCGACTATAAATTAATATGTCGTCCAAATACACCACGAGAAACTTTCCCAGATATGGACGAAGAACATCGTTCATCATCTGCTGGAAAGTGGCAGGCGCATTCGTGAGTCCAAAAGGTAACACTAAAAACTCATAATGGCCATATCTGAATCGAAATCCAGTCTTAGGAACATCTTCGTTCCTAATCTTATTTGATGGTAACCTGATCTAAGATCAATCTTGGAGAAATACTTAGCTCCATTAAGACGATCCATAAGATCATCCATCCTAGGTAAGGGATATTTGTTCTTGATGGTTAAATCATTTAACTTTTCTAAGTCACCACACAAACGTGTGCCGCCATCCTTTTTACTAACTAAAAGGATTAGTGCTGCCCAAGGGGACTTACTAGGCCGAATATGGCCCATTCTAAGGAGTTCTTGTAACTGCTTAGAAATTTCATCCTCTTCCTTGATGCTAACCCTATATGGAAAAAGAGATACAGGTTGGCTTCCAAGAAGCAACTCTATCTGATGATCAACACTCCTTTGGGGAGGTAGGCCATCAGGGAGTTTATCAAGGAAAAAATCGCTATACTCTTGCCTAAGCTTGTTAAGTATTATTCCTTCAGGTGAGTTAACACTTAAGGGATTATTTACAGGCACATTCAAAGGCAAATGCGATAAATTAATATTTAGACTCTGGACTGCATGGTCATCCACATAAATTTCATCTTTCAAAAAACAAAGATAAACTTTATTACCGGAATCTTTCAAATATTCCACAACTTCTAAAGCAGAAACCAAAGGATCAAAAGGCCTATGTACATCGCCTTTTAGCACAACCAACGAGCCCTTATGCAAAAAGGAAATACTATGAGTAACATAATCCTTTCTTAAAGACTCATTTTTAGAATAAAACCATTCTTTTCCTAAGATTATGTCTACGCTCTCGAAGTTCATAATATGAAAATCTAGCGGCTCAACATAATCTTGGATCTGAAGCGGCAGCTGAGGAACAAGCTGATCCCAAGCTTGCCGATCTTCCCCCGACGCCATTTTCACCACGTACAAGTGATTACTTGGCACGGTAGCCGCCCTGAGCTTCTGCACCAGTTTAGCATTTATGAAGTTATGTGTGGAACCATCATCAAAAAGAACAGTCACAGCTTGGTGTCCTACAATTCCATTCATACGAATGAGATCGTGGGGGCCAAAAATAGCTGTATTAAAACAACAATTCTTGCAACTAGTGCCATCCTTAAAGGATAAATCAACAAAAGAAATACTCGAATTACCTGGCGCTTTAAAAGATTTAGGTTGCCCGCCAGATTTCTTTTTGCTTTTTCTTTGGGCAATCTTTTCAAAGATGCCCCTTCTCCATGCAAGAGAAGCACAACCCGCCAGTTCTCGCCTTGTCGTAGTCTGCGCGCTCCAATTTGACGCGCTTTTTCCCGTCTTGGGAACCGGTGTCCGCCGTCTTGTCTCTGCCCCACTTCTTGAAAAATTTCTTTTCTTTCTGCTCAGCCTTGGGCAAAGCTTGCTCCTTGCATGGAAAAATGACTATTCCATCGATCTAGCCATGACAATACCACATCGAGAAGCCGGTCTTTCTTTTCACCTGAAAAGAATTCCGGATTAAACATTGGATATACGACAACGGACCGCGAGTGCGTCGAAGAACGCCACTCTTGCTCGGCCGCGGCATGTTTGGCCTGCATTTCTAAAATTTGGTTTTGCAGCAGATTTAGGGCCTATACAAGCTGGTTAGTGTCTACATCAGGAGGAGGAGGAGGTGAAGACGACGATCCTTCACCCGAGGGCATAGCAGGGTCCATGGCGCTCTAAGGAAGGAGGCAAAGAAAAACTGCAAGGGCTTTGCAACAAAAGGACTTAGAGAACTTGAGACCACTTGTTAAGGACCTAACTCCCTTGGGTCCCAAACCCAGACTTGAGATCAGATGATGACTGGGCCTGTAGACTTGACCGGTGACTCGTGAACCTGCATGGTTGCCACGTGTCATGATCCAGGAGTGCACATGGCTTGGAGTCTCTCTCCTTGGAGGTATACAAGGGGAGGAGGACTCAGTTGCCATCCATTCTATCTACCTAGGAGGAGGTGGATGGAGAGCGTGTGCACGGCCAGGATGTATTGCTAGCATGAGGCAGGAGATGGCTGAGAGCCTAGGCGGTGGTATGGGACGCCGTTTGGGATGGAGGTCGGATCCAGCTTGATTCGGTCACAGGCCAGGGCACGGTGGGTGGACCCGGATTAGGTCCTATGGCGGGGTGGAACGTGAATCGTTCGGTCTCTTGTGGTTAACTGGCACCTGGAGGTTTGCAGTAAGTGAGTTTGTAACACCACTACTCAAGGAGACTAAGCCACATAAGCACCTCAATGATGGAAAGGGAGCCTTTACCCCCCATCCCACTTCTTTTCCTTCCAAAAAAAAAACCTTGCTGGGTGGCGGGCCTTATGGTCGCCACCTAGCAAGCACATGGGTCCCAAAAACAAGTGACATCCCCTTATGGGGTCCACCTACCCTCAAATCACATGGCCACCACCCTCTCTACGCCACCTCACCCAAGGGTCACTTGGGTCATGTCCCCACCCACCTTTTGGGTCACCGCCTTGTCCTCATGGCCTTATGGCCCAAAGACACACCTAAATCTCCTCTAAGGCTTGTCCTTAGACTAAGGAGAAGGTGCTGGTACAACCATACGTTCATGAGGAGGTGGAGGAAAAAACTTCAAATTTCCTCCCAAAAGGTAAAAAAGATGGAGGATTTACCATTTTTTTTATATGTGCAGGTGGAAGATTACAAGGAGGTGGATTAAGCCCAACAAAGAGGCTAGGAAAGACAAGAAGAAGGGCACACCGGTCTGTACTTGCAGCAGGTACAGCTTGCAAGTACAGTTGTGTACTTTTATTTTATTTCCCTCCCCTCTCTTAAAAAAATTTATGAAGCCAAAGTTTGGTTGAAACTTGCTTTAGAAATGTAACCTACAAGGTTTATAAAGTTTGTAAGTTGTATTTCATAACTTAGAATGCAATTTTTTTTTAAACATAAGTCAAGAAACTTTATAACTTATGAATAAAAACTTAGAAATCAAACTTTGCAAGGCTTCAACGTCTACCTTCAGGAAACAGGTTTGGAGTTTACAAAGTTAATAAAGACTTTGTAACTTTATGATTAAAGTTTGAAACGTACTTTTCAAGTACAAAGGTCAAAACTTTGTTTAATAACAAAGTTCACAAGGTTTAGGAAGTTCGAACTGCAAGTTCGTTTCTTTTTTTCAACTTTTTACAAAGCTCAATAGTTACAAAGTTTATTGTGCTTTGACCAACCAAAAACGTAAGTTAGAGCGATTGCACCTTATTCACAATGATCGGTGGCTCTGATACCAACTGTTAGAATCCCCATCGTCGTGCCGGTCATTGCTAAAGCACAAACAGGTGACGAACGCTACGTTACCACCCAACCATAGAGGTATTGCCACCTCACCCCCGTGCACTGGAGCTATAGACCACCATCAAGCAAGCTCGGATCTCATGTAAGCCATGGTGTCCCATACCACCATGCCTTACTCTCGACCCTCGCCTACCTACATCCTGAGGCCTAGATACTCGTCCTGACCTGACCACCAGTGGAAGAGCTCTTCATTCTCCAAGAGCGAATGAATGCCAAGCTCATGGAGATCCACCTCTATATACATAGTGCAAGCGGATCATCTCCCTCCATAGGAGTCACGCATGACCAACGACACGCAGCAGTTGTGCACACTGACGCAGGTCTATAGCAGCGAGTCACCACGCGCCAATAAGACATTGACACGTGGCACCCAAAAGACCTATAGCTCCAGATCAGTGTTCCGTCCCATAACTGAGACCGTCACCTCAAGTTTCATGTTGCGTACCCTTATGGGTACGTAACAGCTCCCATGTGTCATTCTTGACAATGGAGTCATACGCCTCCTGCATGGCATGATGCCATACCTTTTCCTTCACTGCTTCGTGAAAGAAGTGGAGCTCATCTGCATTCAAAATTGTGGACATAAGAGCAAAGTTAGTCTCTTGTCTCTAGTGAGACCTAAGAGATCTTCTGGCACCTTGTTCACTGCTCTCTCCTTCTTCCATCATTGATTGTTTCTCAATACCACCTAGGTAGCTTTTTCTTAGTGGTAGGCGATGTGGATGGTGACCATGTATCCCATGGTACTGTCTTAGTCTTCCGTTTCTCCCCAATTTCACCCTCTGGTAGTTGGCCAAATTGAGGTCTCGAACTAGCATTTTCATCTCCTGTTATTGCACTTGCTCTTGAGGCTCACATGACTCATGACTAGGATCCTCATCCGTGGAATCAATCAAGGGTAGGAACTCAGTAGTTCCATCTTTCTCCTGCCTGTATCTTGGGTGAATGCTTGACTTAGGATCTTCTTCCTATTTTCGTGATCATATAGCACATAGGCTTTCTCATCTTCACTATACCCAAGGAAGATACACTTCACGGATTTTGCATCAAGTTTCTTCCGCAAGTCCTTTGGTATATGTGCACATGTCGTACACCGAAATACTCGAAAGCTGCCCAGTTTGGGCTTGTTGCCACTATACGCTTCTTTAGGCATGATTACTTCAACCGCTTTGGTTGGGCTTCTATTCAATAGAAAACAGCAGTTGCTACCGTTTCCTCCCAAAAGGAAGTAGGCAACTCCTTTGCCTTGAGCATGCTCCTCGCACACTCAACTATAGACCTGTTTTTCCGCTCAGCCACGCCGTTCTGCTGCGGTGTATGTGGAGCGGTAAACTGTCTCTTTATCCCACATGCGTTGCAAAGATCTTTGAACTCATCAGAAATATACTCACCACCCTTATCTGACCTGAGAGTTTTAACCTCTTCCCTGTGTGGTTTTCCACCAAAGCTTTCCACTATTTGAAGTATTTGAACGCTTCAGATTTCAGCTTCAGAAAATAGACCCATACCTTCCGTGAGAAATCATCTACAAAGGTCATGAGATAGTACGCCCCCCTTGCTGATCTAGTCTACATGGGACTGCACAAATCTGAATGCACAAGCTCAAGAATGCCCTTGGCCCTGGTAGCTTTTCCCTTTCGAGACCTTTGCCTTTGTTGCTTTCCTAGTGCACAAGCCTCACATGTATCTGAAGAAGACTTAATGCTAAGAAAGTCTACTACCATATTGTGCTTGTTCAAAACTTGTAAACCTTGATAGCTCAAATGATCATACCTCTCGTGCCAAAGCTTGTTCTGATTATGATCCCTTGTTGACAAGGCCTCTTGGCTAGGAATGGTTGTGTAAAGCTTGTAAAGACCCCCTTCTTGCATTCCTTTGGCTACCACCTTGAAGCTTTGATCTTTGTCTTTTACCAAACAAATAGATTTGTCACACTCTACTAGCATGTTTTGTTTGATAATGGCACCAACATATAGCAAGTTCTTAGCCAACCCTAGTATATGCAACACACTCTTGATTACCTTCACCTCTCCTGAAGACAACCGCACTGGAACTGTGCCTTTGCCCCTCACCTCATGTGTAGAGTTATCTCCAGGGCATACTTGCTGACCATCACCTGTCTCCTCATAGGTGTTGAACCAATGTCTATGAGGTGTCATGTGCTTTGAGGCTCCAAAATCAATGTACCATCCACCAAACGTGGATTCTGATGATAGGGCTACAGTGAATAGATCAAGCCCACCAAATTGCTTTTCTCCTGCAACTTTATCAACAAAGTGACCCTGCTAGTTCTTTCCTTTCTTCTGATCACTTTGCTTCTTTCGGCATTCAAAAGAAAAATGCAATAGTTGCAGTTGCCCTTCCTCTTGGGTGTAGATGAGGAATTGGGAATTGGTGCTTGACTCCTCTCCAACCTGTAACTTGGACACCTACTGCTCCAAGCTTTGCTTTGAGTTCTTCCCTTTGCCTTTCCCTTTCTTCTGAAAGTTCTGCTTCTTCTTAGAAGCAAAAGCATGTTTTGGATTATCTTCCCTTTAAGATTCTTCCTTCTCATCTCCTCCTGTAAAAGAAGACCACGTAACTCCCCAAAGGTTGGGAGTTTCTCCCTAGCAGAAAGGGACAACACACAGTCTTGATAGTTGAATGACAAACTATTCAAGACTATGGGAACAATACTCCTGTCACTTACTGTCTCTCCCACTGAAGCAAGCTCGTCCATAAGGTCCTTGACCTTTGTGATGTGATCACCTATTGTTGCACCAGCAATTCTGGAATTTATGTTTCATTCGAACTTAGTTTGATCAATGTTGCTAATCTACCATAAAATAAAGCTTTTTGGTCAATGAGGTTCTTGACAAAACAGTTATTCTTTGCCTTTACTAAATCTACACTCTACAACGCTCACATTCGGAGCCATTATGGCATGTTATGACCACCATCAACTGCTCATACTCCCACCTTCTTGTTTATATACTTGTTTCAAGGACTGTTCCTAGTATTTTGACCAGCTTAAAAGTTCTCTGGGGAGACTGTACTTCTTAGCACTAATATACATATTTTTAATCAAACATCTGAAAATTGATGCAAGTACTAGAAAACCTTCAGGTGATTGATTCCTTTGGAATCAAGGAGCTGGCACATTAGATTTTAATGTGAGCAATAGGCTGCACCGCATAAGTACATGGTTGATAATTAGGTCATGAGATCATATCGACATAAATGTATCACCTGCAGATATTGGTCTCGCGATGTACCATACTTTCCGGTGCGTTGCTTCTGCCTGTCCTCATTTGTAAACATCTCTCATCAGCCACTTGAAACTTCAACCTAGAAAGTCAGATTATGAGGCAAAGATACGTGATTGCCATATGGATTACATCTATCTTAAGATCAACCAATGCAAGTACATAACAGAAGTATAAATCTGACATCATACTTAGTTCTCGACATTGTGATTTCGAAATATGCAAGTTGAGTCTGATTTCATGTTGATCAAGTATCCACAGCAAATACAAATGGTTGGTCAAAGAGAAGGACGACTTCAGTAATTGCATGCCTTAGTTTCACATATGTGGAGGAACAGCCAAGAATGTAACTCAGTTCATTTTTTGAGTACTACGTTAATCATCCAGACAGTTAGGATACGTCACAGCTGTGAGCCAAGAATCCCACCAGCTCATTCATACTTAAGGACATATGCATCAATTACTCCATCCGTTCTTTGCTTGACCTTGGAATGCATGTGATAGCCCATGGGGAAGTGCCTGCTGTGATTGATCTAAGAAAAGATGGAGAGAGCAAATGCCCGTGCCTGGGAGAATTACCCAGGTAGGCAATAGCAGTTTGGGACAATTTGTGTAAGATCTATGAGGGAAAGAGCCTGATGAAATGCATGTATCTCGAAAGGAAACTGAATAAATGATTGAGCAATGGTACAACTGCCATGAGTTTGGGCATATTCCAAGGGCTCTGCCTGTCAAGTAGCCAGGAAGTCTGTGGAGCACAAGAAGTCGAAAGAGATTGCATTCATTGCTGAGAGAGCAGGAGAAGGAATGGATGACGCCTGGTAGGTAGATTCGGACTCAACTCGACCTATTAGCAACAGCAAGGATTGGTTCCAAGAACTTAAGGAGGTGAAGTCATCTCATCCGCTTAAAGTTGGACACAAACAGTAGTGGAAGGAGTAGGTGTAGGAACTGTTCCATTGAAGATGAGGAAGGGATCACTAGGGATACTAAAGCTTGTTTTGAGCTGCAGAAATGGGAATCATCCTTGTATTTGTGAGCAGAGCATCTGATTTCAGCTCTACCTGCAATTCATCAAGAATCACTATTCACTGCAGATTCATGAAGGGGAGTCAGGTGCTAGCAAGCGGGAGGATAATTTGTATTGCATTAGGAATATCATACACATCTGAATGCCAGGTTGTGACAGACAAAGGGATGGTAATAGAACTTGAGAAATGCCAGCTCTCGGAGATTGGAAAGATCAAGGACGGCTCTTTACGACCTGGAACAGGACAGGACAGCATAAAGAAAAAGTAAGATGTTCGTAGAATAAGAGAGAGCAATCATGCATGCTCAAATTCTTGGTTAGAAATTTTGGCGGGAGGCAGTTTGGCAGAGTATGTTCGACAAAGATTTTCTTGGATAAGATCCCAAATACAGTATGGAAAGAAGCCAAATGTATCACATTTTTGTGTATTTGAGAGTAAATGCTGCGTGCATGTTGCAAAACGAGATAAGGAAAAAATGGGAACCACATGGCAAACAACAAATGTCCACAAAGTACTCCCAAGATGCAAACGCCTACAAGGTTTATGAGTCAATAGCAAGGACGATGGATTCCTAAAAACTAACAAGAAGATGACCGAAGACAATTTTATCCCAGGATTTTAGGGTTTAAAAATTAGCCCTTACGGTTTAAAACAAGGGCAGCAATTGATGTTGTATGAGATCCCAAAAGATACATAAGTAGGAGAATGAAGAGTAGAAGATGACCAAGACTAAGGCAGTAACGATCAAAGCGGCACTGAGGATGATGGGAGCAGGGGAAGAAGTGATTAGACTAAGGAGACACGAGAGAGAGGAGACCACCTCGGCATCTCCAAGACTATAGTCTCGTGAGTTGCAGAATGAAATCTCAGTGAACCAAAGCATCAGAATGAGGCACTAAATAGAGCAGATGCAATAAAATGGCAGCAGTCATTGTAAGAGGAGTGCAAGTCAATCGAAAACAAAGTGCCAAGTCTATCCAAATCAACTCCACTCTGATCTTGAATTGATTCAATTCAAAATTTATGTTGAGTGGTTACTGCTTCATTCAAAAAGTTGCACAAAAGCATTTCAGCAAAAAAAACCATGGAAATTCCAAAGGAAGAAGAACATAAATCTCAATTGAAAAAAGAAGTAAAAAAACATACATAAAGCAGCCTGATTCTCTATTTAACTCGAGTCCATATATTCGAATTAGTTTGAAAACCTTTGAATTGTGATCGTTTGCTTCTGTGACTGAGAAAAACAAGACATGGAGTTGCCTGCTAGCCGGAGAGTCATCAGTTGAATGGCCATGGAATGTGGACCAGTACAAGGCCAGGCTTGTCACCAAGGACTGAGTACAAGCAAAAGCATGGCAAGGACTACCAAAAACCCTAGTAGCACAAGTCACCTCAATCCGAGTATATTATTGGCGATAGTTGCAGCATATGTGATGATCATCCAGCAAATAGACAGCAATTCTTGATTTGGGGGAGACCTTTGTGATTGCAACAAGTACAAAATTGACTTACCAATCGGGTGAATCGATCGATGGAACGTCAGCCCAGCAGCAAGCAAGCAAGCGAGAGGCGAGCCTTGTCTCTTCCTGCCCTGCCAGGGAGCCACTAACGCCCAAAGTGAACACCATACAAATGGTCGCCTCTCCACGTGTGTCAAAAAAATAATTCAAATTTTTAAAATAATAAAAGCCACGTGTTAAATAACTCATAATAAAGCTAGTATATAATGTGTCTCATAAAAATTTGAGAAAAGTGATAGCAGACACATGGCATTATCGGGTTGGTCAAGAACAGTTCAATTCTAACCCATACCAAGGTTAAAATGTTTTGAATCTCCACTGTAAATTTACAAATGTTATGTATGGTATCCTTCATCCAACAGTGGGTTACTTGTTGTAGCCGCCCTCACCGCTTCAACAGCTCAACGTGTTACCGCAAGTAGGCCACCTCCTATGTATAACGGGTACCTAATATATAATGGATACTTTAGTGACTATTTTGCCCATTTTTTGAACACATTAAGAAGCAAGAATATGCATGTACTTTTTTTCAAACGGAGGTCCTACCTTTTTCAGCCTTTGCATTCTTACAATGTCCGTACGGCTGCATGTGGCATGTCCAGACTGGTCATTCGAGGTCAAATTGAACTGCTTATTATGCTTCATAATGTACATGTGAAAAGTCAAAGTATTAATTATGCAATGGAAGGCGCCGAGCACAGGCCATTCTACCTAGTTTGGCTTTCCAAAAAAATTTAGGCTCGGCCCCTTAAGGTCTCACCTAAAAAAGTTTGAATATCCTTACTAAACAAAATGGCCTGTGTCCGGCCCATTTTTGGCCCTGCCGTAGGTAGGGGCTTATTGTATTATGTTTGGTTTTAACGTGTTTGTGATCTTTTTATTTTTTATTTTATTTTATATATACTTTTTGAGTCCTTCGCTATTTTCGTGTGCCTAACACATGGCAATTTCTCTAGTTTTTGAAAAAATATATTGTTTTCATTTTTCAGGACTTCAAGAATCTCAAATAAAATTGGAACGTGACAATTTAACGTTTGGAGTGTGAAATTTGAAGTTATCTATTGTTTCTTTATCACGTTTGTTTTCTTTCTAAATCTGCTCAACTAGCTCTGGTGTTCCAAGGATGGGTTGTCTTCTCGCGCAGATGAACCAAATCATTTATTCAGATTGAGGAAATAGTTTTTCAAAATAATTTTCTGAGCACGGAAGCACCTGTGAAAGAAAGACCTCAATCTGATTCAGCAGAAAATGACAGTAGCACACACGGCAACATAACGTTCGAAAGTAAGATAACGTTCCAAATTCTACCAGTATCAAATTTTTGGGTAATATTCTTAACGTCAATTATTTGTTGCTGATCTGAATATTCCTTGCTATCCTTCAATTTCTGTTTGCTTTTGCATTCAAAAGTTAGACATGGAAATATGCTTTAACGAGCACAAAACAACCACCTTAAAAGATAGAAGTCTGGCACTAAGAGCCCATACCATATTTATCAGCTGTGCTATAGAGGCCGGAGGATTAAACACATATCCTTAAGCTTGTCTAAATTAACCCATCAGTACTACCGTCGAAATAATGCCTTGCTGACAGCGCGGCTTCTTAAGAGCTTATCAGAATGTCGACTAAAAACAACTTGAGGGCTAATTATTGCAGATACATCTACGAGAGCAACTGCTGCTGCAAGCAGTTGCCAGGTATATATAGATGTTAACAGAAGGATTCTGTGAAGGAGACAATGCTTCCGCCTCTAACCACGCACTTTTCCATTGTGCCACATGGGTTAATTTTTGATGTTGTAACTTGTGTTTCAGAAAATTTCAATCAAGAATTTGGTTGGAATTGACCTTCTATAGCACAATCTTTATACATGCTTGCCCTTTCAAAATCAGCAATCAGAGTGTGCATTCCTCAAAATCTAGCCAAAAGAAAGCAAACGTCACAAGGTACCATGGGCTACTAGTCCTCTTGAAGACTCTAAAGAAATTGAGAAGTAGTAAATTGTGAAAGCTTATCAAGAAACACAAAGATTCGCACTTTCGTAAGAACAAAAGAGTGGCTAGAACAAGGGCACCAACAATCTAGGAGATCATTGAGGTTAGCAATCCACGAGGTGTCCACCAATCCATTTTCCTAGCATTCTAAATAGCAAAATAAGGCTCCAAAACTAAGCAATAAATTCAAGTACATGGACATCTCGTAGGAAATCACCGCTTTGACATGAATTGCAACAATCTACTGTTGAAAATACACAAGAAAGATGCAAAAGTTGTCACGTTAATATATTTGTCTCTTTTCAAAATACAATAGTAAAACCCCAAGAGAGCACTATTGCAAGTCTCCTCCCAATCATTGTTGCATAGGAATAAAAAAGGAATACCTTTCCAAGCCTCACACATAAAATTCCTCAAAACACCACTAAACCCTGACATAGCATGTACAATGAAGCATTGTGCATGTAAATTGACCACCTGCACTTGCCACTTGGCAAAATCATGACACATGGACAACTATGCGGAAGTTGCCAAAACCATCGCACCACTATCACGCATGTTTTAGACCAAGTGTCACATACAACATATGAAACGTATCCATTTGACCGGTCAACTCCTACATTTTAGGAGCTCAATCTAGCACTCTCTAATAAAGACCTAGTAACACCGCTATGCCAATTACAAGTACGTCGCTTCAAGTTAGTGAACCTAGTATTCACATCCATCTACAAAATCACGAAAGGCTGATGACTTAGCCAATTTTCTTACAATGGATTATAAAATTTGGACTAGAAAGGGAGGCCTCAAAAGGGGAGCTGGAATCACAAAGGCAAATTTTGTTCATAGATTCCTATGACATTTTGATTGTTCAAACTTCGTATGTATGGGTTTTTTTTAACTTTTGTGTTTGTCAGAAGCAACGTCAAGGTGCACCTTAATACTATATGTGTTGAATGATTTTTTATTGCAAAATATACGATCTACGTAGTTTGATGTAGTCTAAATTGCAAGTATAGAGTATGGGGATAGAGACATATACTTGCTAACTAGCCATAATCGATGACACATTTCTAAATAAACTTAAAGCTAATGTAATGAAAATTAATCTACCATATGTTGTTGTTGGCTACATTCTATTTAGCATTATCAATTATGATCATTTGCAGAGGATGACACATTTGTGGGATTAGATTAACTACGTGTTAGATATGTTGAACTTGAAATTGTCCACCGGCCATATAAAACCTTTTTTACATGGTTTTTTTCACTCCTAGTATCTAATCTCCAGGCTCCCTATATTTAAAAAAAAATTAAGAACGATCAATGCAACCATGCAATGTAGAGACTTGGAGATTATGCAAACGTGCAACATCATAGTTAGCAACTGTACAAAAAACAACAAGAACGGTGCTTACAAATATAAATTTAGTATAATGGTTGTGTGAACGGAAGCTAGAATGATACACGTGTTGCTTGGGTTGGAGACATGGATAATAAAAAGTTAGCTGCTAGATAAATGTTCAATCTTGGATTACAAGTTATGTGTTGGTGTAGCAAGAATAAACCAACAATAGCATTATCATCTACGGAGGTCCAAGGTGGAAAATAGAGCGACCTTTAACCCAACATGTGCGGTAATATGGAGTTACGCATGAAGCCACAATTGATCTAGAGCTAAGCTATGAAAGCAGCACAAAAGCAAGACTTAAGCTATGAAAGCAGCACATAAGCAAGACTTAGCCCTAGAAAGCAGGAAAGAGAGAGATTAAGGAGGCTAAAGAGAGAGATCAATATCATCAGCTGAATAACAAATGACACAGTTTCCCTACTATAGCCAAGAGGAAGCCCTAAAAGGAAGCTTCCGGCGGCTAGGGCCCAACAGGTTGATTCTGTCAACTGTGGCTGGTATACCGTATGCAATGCCAAACACTTTTTTAATTGGCTTGCATTACAAGATGGACTTCCAAATATGGAAGAGGTAATAATCAATGAATTACTTTTAATTGTGTTTTTATTTTTTTTCATATACAAACTCCTATTGACTGATCTTTCATTAATTACATTTAACTGTGTTTATGAATTTTTTTTCAGTTTAAATGCCCGAAGGTCTCCCCAATGGAGATAATGCACTTCAGACAGGAGACCATAAAGATTGTGATCGAAAATTCATATCCAATTGTAGTGGCCGAGTGTTCTCCACCCAAGCTACTTCCAACTGGAGAAATGGACTTAGAGATCATAGATAGTTGATTTCGTTTAAATATTCGTCTCACTTTATGTGGATGAGACATATGTACAAATTACTTATAGTTATTCTATGGTTGTTCTTACATGTTTTTTTTTCTCTTATCTATTCAGGCTATGATTCATTCATCTTCAATTTCTATTGTTTTTCGACATGTTTGTGTTTCATAGCCTTGGTCTGCCTTGCCTTTACCATGGTCTTTTTTTGAATAAGTTCAAAATGATGATCTGATCGAACCTTTGTCACAACCAATCCAAACATGCGACATTAGTTCACTTAGATTTGTCGCAGCAAAGCTTTGATCAGATCATCATCTGAACATATCCACATATGCCAAGACAAGGACAATGGGTCTTGGACTTTGGGATGGTTTATGTCCAAACCATTGTTCATAAGACGTTCTCCCATTCAATGCCTTTGTGGGCGATCTATTGATTCGAAAGGTGGATCAATATCACCGCCGGCCGAGCAACAACGATGTGTGCATATTTTGGTATGGGATAGGGTGAGGATGAGCAGAACCACCGGCTTTTGCAGTGGGTGCGGCCGTTGCTACAGCAGATAAGGTTCTGCTGCGATTGTCCGACTCATAGCTTCGTTCTACGAAGACAAAAGCACAGAAGATCGAGCTTTAGATCAAGTAACGACTTGCAATACTCAGTATGATCTTAGTAGTAGACCTTACACAGGGCTGCACACTGCACGTCAGAAGCAAAGTTCGGCGTCCATTTTTCTTATCATCCTGTCAATAAAGGATCTCAATTGATATCTAAATGGTGATAACTTCTGCTTGCGGGAGCCAATGATGTTGCCATGATTCAGATGGCAGATGTTGGTGTTGGTATACGTGGGCAATAACGCCGAGCAGTTATGGCATCTGATTTTGCAATAGGGCAATTTAGACTGTCAAATCTACTTTTACTGGTCTATGGTCATTAGAATTATCAAAGGCTGGCCTACATGGTGCTGTATAATTTCTATCACAATGCAGTGTTTGTAATGATGATGCTTTGGTAACTTCATGGTCTTTTTTAGCTTTTTCCGTTGTAGACTTTACAGCAAAAACAGTCATGATAGGCAAAACCAAAGTAATGGAAAAAGTAGTGTAGCAGTTCACAGAGAGACTATCAAACGTGATCAGAATTTCACCATGCTGCACTAATTTTCAGCAACAACGGCTACGAAGGCTAGGATATTACTGGCCAGAATTCGCATTGATAATCTTTTTGACATTGTAACGTAGGTGAAGCGGAGAAAGAGCACCTATTTCTGTTTACTTGCCCTCACTATGTCATTATCATTGTGCTATATCATTGCATGTTCTTTGACCTTGCCATGCGAATTGGGCTATTCCTTTCTAACTAAGATCATGGTTGCCTCAGCAAATTTGTAACTTTCTTGAGACTCTCCTTTATGAGAGATAACGTAGCTAAGCATTAGTAAACATCTTTATGGCTTTGTCGCCATGTTAATCTCGTGATGTGAAATATCAAGTATCTAATAGAGGCATATGTCTTGAATGTAGGGACATATTGTATGAAGCTTTCTCACCCCAGTCAACCATCTTTGATTGGAAACTTGTGTACTTCAACCATTCTTTGATCTATACTTCAATTCCAACCATTGTTGTGGGCATATTGGACAAAGATGTCAGTCAAAAAACATGACTACGTTTTCCTACCCTATGAAGGCTACAGTTAGCTTCTTTTTTGGTTGACAATGCTGGATACTTTATGGCAAAGTCCGGTTCTCTTTTATGTTTCCTTTTTTACGTACCCACAAAGTGATGTGGATATGTGGAGCCTTGGAAGCTTGTGGTTGATTGAAATAGTCTTATTAGTCAATCTTCACTTACTTATAAATGTCAGAAACTAGAAACTGGACATGGATAACTCATATTGCAATATGGGGTTCCTACATACATGTGCCTCTTCATTTTGGACTCAATAACTACTACAAATTTTCTGCCTCATTACTGGTTCTGTCATTGAGCTTAATTTTGTGTGATCGTTTCCTAGTTTTGAGGGTCTGATTTGCAAACATTACTTCATGTTTCACTCACTATCCTTCATTAAAGTTTTTCTAATGTGCTTTTTCGTGTTTCTTTGTTTCTTGATATTTCAAAAACTTACAGTGCAATGTTAGCAATATGTGTAGATGTGGTCCATGCTTGGTCTTGGTTCAAAAAAAATTTCATCACACCCTATCATATCATTGGATCAGGACGCTATTGGCTAGTCTAAGACAAGTGGCACTTTTGCCTCGCTTCTGTTGTGAATTGATAAGGCAATGGGTTTGGCCTACAGATATCCACATTGCTAGAGAAGTTGAGGTGTTATATGGAACGCACAACAACCATTGCTCCTTTGTAAAAGAGGTCTCTATATTGTACGATCTATACATTCCATCAGAAGTATAGTAGCCTTTTGCTTAGGCAGTACATCCGAATACTCTCAAATGTTTCAATGAAGGCTTGGATCCTGTCCAGAGACTTCATAAGGGATTTTGTTGTCAAGAAGGCCTTTAGTTATACATTGGTTCTACACTTGAGCTATTGTTGATACAACATGTTGCCAAAATGATTTGGGTAACGAAGCATGAGTTATTATGCATTTGGAACACTTGACTAAGGTCCTATTCTTCTTTTCTGCCATTCCATTCGACTGTGGAGAATAGGAAGCAACAAACTGTTGCTTGATGCCATTGGTTGAGCAGTAATTCTGAATTCATTTGAGATGTATTCATCACCGTTGTCGCTCCTAAGAGCTTTGATCTTCTTACTTGTCTGCAACTCAGCATTTTCTTTGTACTTTTTGAAGAACTAGGAAGCATCAGATTTGTGCCTCAAAAAATGTACAACAATTCTTTCAAAATAGTCATCTATAAATGTAATAAAGAATTTAGCACCGACCAGTGATGGTGTTTGCATTGGGCCACATATATTAGTATGTACAATGTCTAGCAAATCTTTAGATACATGTTCTTGATTTAACTTAAATGGCCTTCTTGTCTGCTTTCCTACGATACAGCTTTGGCATATAGGAGGGTCGACAATTCGATAGTCTAAATCAAGAACTAAAAAACACCTAGACATGTTACCTATCGATACATGATTAAGGTGACCAAGTCTATAATGCCAAATTAATTCTTTATTGATAGATGTTGAACTACTTAAAGTGCAATCAGTCGTATAGTTACAATGACTAAGCCTATAAAGATATCTCTGTCTCTTTTCGAATGCAAAAAATCTATTGCCTTTATCAAGAATTTGACAAGAATCTTCCTGAAACTCTATCCTATGTCCTTTAAAATTTGTAATTCGACCGGTAGACTCAAGATCATTCACACTTAGTAGTGCGGAGCACAGAGATCAGAGAAAATAATCTTCGATGCTCTATTCACTTCTTCAATTTCTCACAAGTACATGAACTCTCTCTCTCTCTCTCTCTCTCTCTCTCTCTCTCTCTCTCTCTCTCTCTCTCTCTCTCTCTCTCTCTCTCTCTCTCTCTCTCTCTCTCTCTCTCTCTCTCGGTGAGTGAGATTGAAGCGTGTCTTCTTCTACATATTTCCTATGGAGCGAGCAAGCACACCTCTAGAGATTACAGGTGCGTCGCTCCATTGGATAACTCCAATTAATAGATGAGTTACAAATACATGTAAATTATACCATTAAAGTTATATTTAACTAGAGTTTAAATTACTCTAGTTTAAGATGGCGATTCGAATCTAGTCGACTTGTGTAGGTGATTGGATTAAGGCTGTTCCAGACATTGTTTTAGTTTTGGAGGTCTTGTCCTTTAGTACAAGACAAGTCTTTAGCAGTTATATCCCGAAAAATGATATAGGCCTCTTCATAATATATAATTGTCCAGCGCATATCTTCATATTCGAGTATATATTGCCATATTCGAGTAGATATTCATTATTTAGCAAATACATGGCATCACATATCCCCCTCCTCAAATGTGAAACATCCTCGTGAACATATAATCTTCGTCTTGAAAATTGTTCATTCATTAGAAAAGAATACTTTCATGTCGTTGAATAATTCTCCTTTTGAATATTCGTTAGGTCAAATGTAAAGATATTTCTTCAGTTGTTGATATATGACCTTTATTTATTATTTCAAAATCATATGTTGAGTGGGTTGATTCAAAATACGTTGGAGCAACCAATTGAATTGGCTTTGAACATCATTCACATATGAGAGCTCAACATCACATATTCAGCAGCATATACAAGAAGACTTTTCATATCATCATGTAATTGTTGTGCAATTTCCAAATCTTTTTCACACTCGAGCAATAATAAATCTTCTTTTGCTCTTGAGTATCTGTCGATAGGTAAATTGCCGTATCCTAACAATTTTACAGAAAGTAAAGTGTCATCGAATAGATCCTGTACTAATTGGAAGTTTTCCTCGGAATCCTTGCGTAGTGTAATTTGTTCGAACAAACGAGATGAAAACTGTACAAACTTACACTTTGCAAATAAGTTCTAGACAAAAAATAATGTCTTAGCTGCAAAAGTTTCGAACTGCCAATACGTATAAGTATAGAAGGCTTTATATTTGCAAGACTTGCCTCTATCTTGTAGATTGTGCTTCATTTTTGCAAAATAACTTGAAAAGTTGTGCTCCCAGTTGGTGTACATACCATACAGCTCTGGGGATGCCATATTAATATTTAGCAAAAGATCTGCATTGTTGAATTCGTCTATATTCGCATGGCCTTCTAGTATGTACAATTTGAATTCTGCATGCCGCCTCCAAAATTTTCGCTTCGTATCACTATGCTTAAAAAATTGGTACTCCTTTATTCGCATGTACTCTAAAGCATACATGGATGTAAAACCTGTGTATAGTTCTACTGACCCAAATGGTGAACCTTTAAATTTACCTTGGATTATGGCCCAACATAGACAACCCTTTTATCTCCATGAATCTAGCTTTCTATTGATATGCTATCATGATTGTCATTCAAGATAGATCCTCGAAAGATCCATGAAAGATTCTCGAAAGATTCTACCCATGAATACATTCATTAGAGATAATATTTCTTCAGTCTGGAACCGTTAATACACATTGGCAATTATTCGCCTTCCAATGACTGAAGCTGGACAAAACTATTTTCAAATACTTTAATAACCTTGTACGGTCTCATCCACCTCATATGAAGCTTTCCAGAAAATTTTTGATGACGACTATCATAGATCAAAGCATAATCATCGGCCTTAAGATCACCAATCTTAAGACCTGTATCATACTTTTTCTTTCGTTGCTCCTAAATTTTCTCTGTAAGATCCTTTGAATTTGTTCGAGCTTCAAATAGTTTTTCATTAGTCAACAACCTTTCGTTAGTACATTCTACTTCTGTGGCCCGACTGGTCATTTTTTTATTTTCTATCACCTGTGTAGAAGATGACGCTGTATCTGAGTCCAACTTGATTGACTTCAAGGAATCCAACACCTTCTTTTTGCCCTTTTTGGTCATTTTGGTGGGTTCATCCTTGTTGTCTTTCTTCAGGACTGTTGTGACATTCGTCTCGTGGTTGCGAATATCAACGTATACTGTAGCTATTGCCTCTTCAGATAGGTCACTCCATCGGATCACCTGGTTGTAGTGTTGCTTCAACTGATTCTTCTTATTCGCAGGTGCCTTGGGTGGTCCGATCCTCGAGACTTTCGCCATAGCAGACCTTTGTGGTGGTTGAGCTGGTACCTTCTTGGTTCCGTAATGATTTGGGTCCATGTGGTGTAGGACTTGTTCATCAGTCAGCTCAATCTCCTTATTATAAGTTAGAGCATGTTGCCAAGGGACTAGATCATCCTCCATTGGGTTATCAATCGGCTCCGCTGACAGCCATGCTACGTTTATCATATTCACCCCAAATGTGATTGGTGTGTCCATAGTGTAACATTTGGGTGAAGATGTACTTGGTTCTGGATCTGATTCATATTGACATGTCTGATAGTCAATAGTTGCTAATGCATCCGTCCATCTCATGACATCCGTCTCTGAATGATAGTGACCTCCCTTGGCTGACCTTGGGCGATCAATCGTATGATCTATCGTGGATGATCCGTCATCAACTTTCGGTGCAATAGGTTTCACCGCCCATGTGGTTGGATCTACTTTTACAGCCTATTCTCTGTTCTCGAAGGTGAGTTTCCCTGTATTCCAGTTGTGTACTACTTGCGCAGCCCTCAACCATGGTCTTTCCAGTAAAACACGGTATGCAAATGGAGATTCAGGTATATCCATGACCACAAAAGTAATCACATACTGCATGCCTGCTATCTTTACGGGAATATCAGCAACTACACCTTTTGGTTTCACACAGGATTGATCTGCTAGCTTGATGGCGAATCTGGTTGGCTTCAATCCTTGTAAACCCCATTTTTCGTACAAAGTAGTGGAGATCAGATTGACACCCGATCCTCCATCTACCACTGTCGCCTCGTCCTCATATCTCTTGTGTTTGATTGGCAAAGTGATGTTGTGTTCCTCACTTTCCCATGCCGCTCCGATGTGGAGGATGTTACTTGTTTCATCATAGCCCGCACAATATATGGGCTCAGGCGCTATTGGCTCCTCATCCGCTTTGGCCCATTCAACTAAAAGGCTTTTCGCTTGTGGTGCAATCCACAATAGTTCTCCGAGTGGTAAACTAACATGGCTTGACAGCAAGAGTATGAGCCTTTCAGTGCATGGTTCCTCAGGATCCACCATGTGAAAAGGTGGTTCATGTTGGTGCAACTGATCATTCTGAATAGTGCGCAGTGGTGCGCCCGTTTGCGGTTCCTGTTCGACACCGACTGGGGGTTCTATGGGATTGTTTCGTTCTTGCTCTTTTTCCTCCTCTTGTGCTTTTTGTACCCAGTGTCTTATTTTCTAGTACTGCCTTCTCTCTTCCCTCACATTTGGATATGGCGCTGAAGTTGAGGGTTGGTCATCGGTGACTGATGGTGGTGGTGAGAGAGCCACTTCCTTCCTCTTCTGTGCTCGCATAACAGCTAACACAGGAGCGTGGTCTTGTCGACCTTTCGATGGCATCTCCGCTGGAACTGCTGGTTGTTGTATGGCAATGAGATTAAGAGGTGCACTGGTTCCAAGTTTAAATGGACAATTCTTGAAACAGTGTCCATAACCGCAATCCCGGCAGGAGGTTGTATATTGTCCCTTGTAGGGACATTCTGCAATTCTGTGTCCCTCGCCGCATCCGTAGCAGCCGTAATTTCTTCCACCTTGACATTGAGTTTGAGCTGCATAGGCCGAAACATATTCATTTATGAAAGGATCCATAAATGGTTCATCTTGTCCGTACCACTGCTGTAGCTCAAGTTGAGGTGGCATTTGCATTTCTTGTTCCGTTGCTGTCAGGTTTACATGGGCCACTTGTTGATTGGCTGGCCCTAGTGGAGCAGGTAAGGCCATGCGTTGTGGTCGATTGGGTGCGCCGTACCTTGGTGCTGCGTTAGCTGCCCCTTGATGATAAGGATAAGAAGTCTGATAAGGACTTCTCTTCTGTTGAACAACCCTGGGGTTGAACGGGCAAAATGTCGTATCATGTGATGTTGCATTGCACCAATGGCAGAATCTATGTGTCAGTTTCAGATTTTGCTTTAGGACAAGACACTCGTTCACTGTATGGTTTTGCATGCATACTGAACACCGTACATTTTCTTGTCGAGGATACTGCAGTTGGTTTGGTTCCGGTTGATGTGGAGTTACTGCTACAGTTCCCTGCAAGGCCTTCAGTTTCTGGTCAAACTGCGTCGTAAGTTGCTCCATCTGTTGTTTGTGTAATTTTGTCATTTGCTCCAACAACAGTTCTAGGGATAGAGCGGATGTGTTTGATGATGATCATGCGATCGAGGGAGTAGGAGTGTGGGTGGAAGGATATTCGTTGTTAGATCCCTCATCCTCTTCCCTGATGGCATCTTCCATAGTTTCTTGCAGAGTAGCATACTGCTCCCGTCGTTTCAGTTCTCTTCTGATGCTTCGTGGTAATTCGACTAGGAACCCCATGATCACCGCATGGTCGAGAGTCAGGGCTGCACTGCACTCGGATCGTAGATGTTTGACCCGTTCAATATAGTCCCGGACCCTTTCTCGTTTTCTCATCTTGACTTTGCTCAGTAAGAGAAACGGGTCTTCCAAGAACCTCCTTGGCTTAAAGCGCATAATGAGAGCCGCTTTAACCACTTCCCAGGTGGATTTCTCTTCCTCTAATAGGTTGAATAAAAAAATCCGAGCCACTACAAGTAAGGACATAGGAAATAGCATCAGCTTCTCTGTAGGAGTCTGCTCGCCATAGATTTCACAAGCTTGCTCGTAGATCTGGAGGAATCGGATGATCTGTCGTATTTTGGTATCTCCATCCATGGTGCTCTCTGAACTTCATGCAAGGGTGCGACAGGTACGGGTTGGCCCATTGGATCCATTGGTGCTGGTTCCGGTTTTGTCTCTTGTTGCACAACTGCTAATCTGGGAAGATGTGGCACCTAATTTGCTATCCTTTGTGCTATTGATCGTCCCAATTTCAGATTCATCTGATGGTGGGTTCCAAAGTGATTGGATCTTGCTTATACAGTAGGATGCAGTCTGGATCTTCAAGGGTCTGATCCATCTAATCGGCCAAAATGAATTTTAGGCCTTTTACGGTGGTTTTTCCTTGATAATTTTTTACTCCTTGCACTGATTGACCTGAAATTTTGACAGTAGCTGGATCTGATGCAGATCTTTTCACTGATCTAGTCTGTGAGGGCTATCTTGTGAGAGGGTTGGTTGTGCGAGGGTTCTTTAGCTGTCTTTCCAGGTATAAAACTTGATATCTTTCAGATATCTGGGAAGTAGCTCTCGCAAGCTTCACAGTAGCTGGATTTGGGTCAGATCTCACTATAGAATTCTTTGCAAGAGTTAACTCTCGCAAGAAGTGAGAATTTCACTGTCTGCGAGGGTTCAAAATCACTTTTTGTGTTTGATCTTCACCAGATCTTCATACTAACTCTCGCAGGCTTTATCACTGATGTAATTTGACATTCTAAATTGATTGAGAGGGTCTGCTCACTGGAATCAAACTAACTCTCGCAAGCTCTTTTGTGTCCTGGTCTCACTGAGATGGAACTTCAGAATCCTCTACGAGAGTTCTTGACCACTGGAACTGAAAATTTTACTGTCTGCGAGGGCTCATTGGTACTTTCCCATCTTTTTTTCACTAGGAACTCTCGCACAGGTACTTAATCATCAAACTAACTCTCGCAAGCTTTTCTGTGTCCTTGTCTCACTGAGATGGAACTTCAGAGGGCTCTGCGAGAGTTCTTATGAAGATTTGAATTTTTTTGAAGTTTTTCAAGGGTTTTTTGAATTTTTTATGATTTTTCTCTAATTTTTACAATCTGCTTGGAACTAACTCTCGTAGGCTTCTATGCAGGTCTGACACAGTACCATGGAGCTGCTGCCAGTCATGCAAGGGTTAATTCCCACTGATTCTGGAGATATAAAAATCTGATGAGTTTTTTTTGGCTCTTTTTTCCTCCAAAATGCAGATTGGTGTGTTTTTTGAGTTTTTTGGATGATTCGTTTGGGTTTCAACCCCTTAAAGGTTGTTCAAGGCCTCCTCTACCCTCTCACACCTCCTCCGCTAGCTGTGAACAGTCCAAACATAGAAAAAAATACAGAAAACTAACTCTAAACTCCCAAAAATCTACCTTAACTACTCTAAAAAGCAAGAAAATAGTTAAAATACAACTAAACTAGTTAGTGGAAACCTATTCCCAGCAACAGCGCGACTGTGGGGTCGAAGATCTTTCGTAGTATAGCCCTTCCACCTGTCAACAAAGGTTAGATCACTGGATAGGTGCCTAACTATGCATAGATGTTACTTTTAGTTGATTTCCTACATTCTCCCTTAACTCTACTCACCACTATACTACTCCTCTTTAACTCTACTCCTCTACACTAACATTCATCATAGTTTTGGTTGAAGGGAAGGGATGGAGAAGAAGAGATTGAGAAGAGAAGATAAAGAGAGAGAAAGAGAGTGAGGGTGGAGGTTAGCTCAAATGCTCCTTATGCTTGCTAATGGAAAAACATTCACTATGGCAAACAACAAACATGGAAATAGAAAGCAATAGAAAACACAACCAAGAGCAATAGCAAGTAGTGAATAGCAAATGAGGATGCTTCTCTTCCAAAAATGGTAGAGTTTTCTCCTTCTCATTAAGCATGGAAATAGTGTACAAATGGTGCCTTTTTATAAAATGGGGAAGGCCCTTGCCCCTCAATCTTATTGGCTAATATTCACAATGATCCTAACCATTCATCTTGGACCCAACTTGATCCGAGGGTCCACAAAAAGTACATTAGAAATCACAAGATTCATGTGAGTCCCAATTTGGACCCAACTCTAAAAAGTGATCTCTAAGTTTAAAAATGACATTGGGCCTCTAGTTCTATTTTAATTACAAGGCCCAAGTCAAGTTTATTTTATTTACAACTTCAATTGCATGCTCATTGGGCCGTGGTCTTATACACGCAGGATGCCATGCCCTCGCAACACATTTTATTGGAGGATTTTATTTATTTACACTTTGTTGGGAATACCCCCAACAATAGACTTCATTGTTGGACCAACAAACTCTAGTGGATTGTGTCTTTTAGGTGCGAATTTTGGTTTATCTTGATGTTTCGTACTCAAAACATAATTAGTAGTCACATCATCTTGAATTATCAAGAGAATTTCTTGGGAAGTATCTTTAACATACTTTACATTTACAGATTTGCAATCTTCTTTCGAATGTCCAGATGTACCGCACTTTGTACACCATTATCCTGAGTTCGAAGAAGAAGCTTTCGGTCTTTTGTCTGCAACTTCTGAAATTTGAACTTTCAGATCGTTATCATCCATATTACTTTTCCAAAGCTTTTCAACTCTAGAGGTTGCAACCTTGTGCTTTTCTTTCTTTGATCTACATCATCAATTTATGTGTCTAATGAATCACTGGAATCAGATTCGGAACTGAAAGAACTTGAACAGGATTCAGATTTAGATTCGTCTTCACTGCCGCTAGAGTCATGTTTAGACTTTCGAGTTCATCTGGTTGAACATCTTTTGCGTGCTAACTTCAAAGTCTCATAATTCTCAGCACTTGCTATGACTGCTAATAAAGAAGTATTGAATGTTGAATTACTTCATTAAGCTTTGAGTTCTTTTCGATTTTATTCAATAGTGTTTTGTTGATTTGTTTCTTTTTAAGACACAACGTTTAAGTTAGGACTTTAGAATTTAGGAGACCTTCACTTCAAGTTCATTAGTATCTTCTTGTTTGTAGTATCCATAAACTTTTGGTGATAAACTTGTCAAAAACCACTCGACGTGCATTGCAACAATGTACACTCCGGTTAGTTTTTCAATTAGATTCTTTACTTTTCGTGTATACCTTTCAAGATATTGTTTACTCTTCTTCTACACATTGTTGAGTCGTCCGAGAACTCTGGATGAATAATTTTTTTTTTGAACCGGTTCAGAAATGCATCTTTCAATAGTAACCAGATAGCCACAAGTCTTGGTTCACCTTGGTTGTACCATATGCGCGCTTGCTTTCTCAAAAGACCAAGAAAGATCTGCAGCATTTCAACATCAACACGTTTGTTGTTCGAGTTGGCAATTGACTTGAACTGTAAAACATAATTGTCAGCATCATTTGAAGATGTCCCTTTAAAATAATCACATTTGATCTTCAAGATTGAAGTGAAACGAGGAGCAGGGCCTTCCATAGTCGGCTCTGGTTTAGGTTCAAGATCAGGTTCAGGATCTGGATTTGGATCAGACTCAGATTTTGATTCTGGATCAGATTCCGAATCAGGTTCAGGTTCTGGTTCAGATTTAGGTTTAGGATCAGGATCTGATTTTGGATAAGGATCAGGATCAAGAACTGGATTTACAATGTCAGAACCTGGTTCAACTGTAGTAGAAACTTCAAGATGAAATATTTCAGGTAAATTATCAAGATTAAGAAGATTATCAAAGAAAGTTTCATTATAAACATGAAAGGTGGATTTTTTCTTTGAAAAGATTCTTGAAGTCTTTTGAAAAACTCTTCTCAAAGTTTCCAATATCTTTCAAGTTTGGCAGCTCTCTCTGACATGCACTAAGAATGGAGATGGAGTTGTCAGTTTGATATCAACTTTATCTATCCCCGGCAGCGGCGCCAAAATTGGCATATTTCATGATATACCAACCTAGAAATGATTGATTTGTGTAATATTTAATGTTGAACCCCAAGAGGATAACACTTAAAAGTTGATTTATTGATACAGTTTTGATTTATTCGAATGAAATAAAGTCGGATGTTATTCTGGCTGTCAAACAGACATTTTATAAGTAAGCAATATTACTTTTGTTGTGTGTGTGATGATGGTAATTTCCAGAACAACAATCTTCCTCTATCCAATCTAATAAAAAGTGTTTTTTTGGATGCATTTCTACTCTCCTATGGCTAGGTCTAAGAAGGGATTCGTGTGTAGTATAGTGATAGACCGGCCATCCACCTTCTAAGTTCTACAAAAGCTTCCAACTTTGAAACATAAACAAGAAGGAACTGCTCAGAATGGAAATAAAAACTAATTTGACTAAGGCTTACCCAACTAGCCAAGATTAACAAAACAATAAAACCTTGCTAAGGCGGTATCCAACTAGCAAGATCACTAAACTAGATCCTATTTTAACACCCAAAAGGGAGATGGAAATAATAGATTGCGGCTAACTAAGCAAATAGCAAATAAATCATGCCACAATAAAACCAATGAGAAGGAGGCAAGAGGAGGCCTGAGCACCTTCCCTCAAGCTATGCACCTTCCCAAAGGGAACACAAGTGAAATTTTTTAGTGTGTTTGCACAGTTGCTAACATTATCCCCCTCCTTGTTGGATTGGTGGTCCCACACCAATCGAAGCTTTTTTGTCTTGAATCTTTTGAGCTTCCTAGAGGCGAGACCACTGTTGGCCGGTTTGATAGATTTTGTTGTCGATACCCTCCATCATCTTCGAGTGTAATTTATTAAGGAAGGGCAATTGCTTGTAATAATGGAGCATGCCTTGCAGGAATCCATGGATTTTCCAAAGTTTGATCATGTCGACATGAAGCGCCGAAGTGAGGGCTGCTCGGTAATAAAGCCGCGCAACATTGATATGATCATCTTCAGTCTACAAGGGCTATGGCAATTGGTGGGAGCCCCCTATCCCAATATCCTTTGAGTTCTGCCAAAAATGCTACCGGGCCGCAATTGTTTACAAAATATCGTATGTCGCAATCTAGGCTGCCATGGTGCTTTTGGTGAAATACATGACAATTGATAATCATATCATCTGTTGGGTTGCCCATGTTTACACCTGTGAGCTTGGGCCAGTAAATCTTATTTTTCAGCTTCTTGGTAGGAAATGGTTCTTGATGGGGCACCGGATGATAGTATGGATTGATACGCATATATGCAGGTGCATCGAGATACCATTCCATGGATGTTTTGCTTTGTAAAAATAGCTGATGGCGCCAAGCAGGTTGTGGGTCAAGGAGCTTTACTGCTTCCTTGTGAGTTTTGCAGTGGTCGAGGTTTGGCAAAATATAACTGCCTCGCTCCTTGGGTGGATACTTTTTTGCGAACTCTTGGGAGATGAGTTGCTCCTTGTCTGGTGCATTTGGAGAAATCCGGCGCCTTATTGTTGGTGCTTCAGCAGCTAAGGCATGTTCAATTTGTGGATCAATTTCAGGGCATAGAGGAGGTGAAGGGTTAGATGCAACAATGCATTGGGATTATGGAGAGAAGTGGCATGGAAAAGGAAAATTAGTTTGGTCGATGGGGTTAGAAGCAGTAGAAGTGAAATGGTGTTGGGAGAATTCAAATCTATAAAAGGGAGCCATTTCTTTGTATTGTATCTTCATTCTCTTCTTAATAAAACTCTGTTGGTTCTCCTCTCTCTCTCTCTCTCTAGGTTGGGTGTGAATAGCTTTGGGAAGGTGCTCGTGCTTCCAAAGCCTCTCTCAACCTAGGCATTTACTCTCTCTTTCTTCTCCCTCTATTCTCTCTTTTCTCTTTCTCTTCCTCCTCTTTCCATGTGCTATGCAGGTTATGAGCAAGGTTGTGCTCCCAGCAACGAACCCCTATACTACATCTACGACACTACAGTTAAATGTTTCCAAAAGAGAAAGTTGTGTTCCTTGGCCACTCATCACCTTCCTATTTATAGCCTTAAAAATTGCTTGTACTCCATGCAATATCCGTTTCACTCCATCATCGACTCACTGATGTATGCAATGGTCTGCACTCAACCCGACATTGCATATTCGATCAGTTCACTCAGCTAGTTGCTATCAAATCTAGGTCTAACCCATTAGAAAGCACTCACAAAAGTCATGAAGTACATCCAGACAACCAAACATCTTATCATCTGTTATGGAGGCAACCAACCTACCAACATACTTGAAGGATACACATATGCGGATCGGACAGGAGATATCAATACCAGAATTTGTATTTTTATACAATCAAGGTCCAATCTCTTGGAACAGCCAAAAGCAGACCTTAGTAGCATTATCATCAACCGAATCAAAGTACATTGCTGCCACGAATGCTACAAAGGAGGCAATTTGGCTGAGGCACATGGTAGCAGAAATCGACCTTGCATAGTCACATCCAACGACCATCTTTTGTGACAACCAAAGCACCATAGCTCTCTCTCTCTCTCTCTCTCTCTCTCTCTCTCTCTCTCTCTCTCTCTCTCTCTCTCTCTCTCTCTCTCTCTCATCTCTCTCTCTCTCTCTCTCTCTCTCTCTCTCTCTCTCTCAATCTGAGATTTCATTCTCGAAGCAAGCATATCGAAATCAGATAACACTATTTGAGAGAGAAAGTGCAAAGCAAGGAGGTATCCTTAGTCTATTGCAGGACATAATCAATGGCAATAAATTACTTCACAAAGGCTCTGTCAAAGGAGCACCATATCAGATTCAACGACATGTTGAATCTAAAAATCAAAAGTTTTTAGGATCCACATTAAGGGGGAGTGTTGGAATTCAATGCTCAGCCTCAAATCCATTTAATAATGGGCATCTTGAAAAACCAGAAACAGAAGGCTCGAATTTCTGAGCGGAGGATCGAAAAATTCAGGATCGAATTTTCTAGAATTTTTCTCATGTGCTTGTCATATTTCTGTAGTGGCCTAGTTCGCCTATCACACATCGATTATTCCCAAGGGAATAGTGTTTCCCTTGCAAAGTTAGTTTGCAAACTATCCTCCTCCTACTCTAACAACACCTAGATTAACCACCCTACTTTACCACACAAGCAACCACAATATTAAGGCAAGGGAGGTCTCTTACACCTTTCCCTCTCTCTCCTTTCCAAAGACACAAGAACATAGCAAAAGCAACTAATTAGAAAGCACACACAAAAGCAAAGCAAGAGGAAAGAGAGAGAGAAGAGAGAGTGAGATGCAAGGATGTTCAGGTTAGCAAACGGGCATTATCTCCGCCTCCTGATTGAACATGAAAATAAGGTGCAAGGGGTGTCTTTTTATAGATGGGGAAGGCCTTTGCCCCTTTCTCCTATTGGCTAATAACAATGGCAAAGGTCCTAATCCAAGTCGTTTAAATTAACACAAAATGAATCTAATGGTGCTAAGAAAGCACAAAGGGCACTCACATGTTTCATGTGAGTTCTAATTTGGGCACTTTTAGCTTTTTTATTAACAACTTGACTTAGGGCCTCTAATGTCATTTTAGAGTGTTTAAGCCCCTAGTCACTTATTTCTAATTCTACAAAACTAATTTGCGTGCTCATTGGGTTGTGCTTATACATGCCGGAAGCCAGTGCTCTTGCACTTATTATTTGTACAGTGTACTTGGTGGGGCCCACTTGATCAGCTTAGCCAATAGTACTTTAGTGGCGGGACCCACTAGGTGCCCAACAATTTCTAATGCTTTTCATTGTGAATACTTTCTAATTTTTAATCTCGTTTTTTGGTTTTTGTTCTTAATGTTTTCTACCTTAGAGTTATGTTTTAAGCACATGAGCTAACCTCTGTCATCTCTTCTCTCTCCCTCTCTCATATTCCATGGAATGGGGCATGTCTAGAGTTAGTTGGTTGGGGTAATGTAGAGCTAGTTTTAGGAAACAACTAGAGTAAACAACCAAACCATAGTTAGACATCTATCGTAGCGTGACATGCTATTGCTACACCCTACAATTATGCTAAAGGTGGATTGCATTTAGTCAAATGGAGTATTTGTGTTGTCCTGGATCAACCATGGAATATAGTTGTCAATGCTCTTCATTATCTACATAAGTTAACTCAAAATAATCATAGTTAAGAAATTTGGCCTCTTCTTTGGATGAAAAAAGAGACAATATTAAATCCAATAGTTTAGATATCCTCTTTCAAGTGTGTTATATACCATGTGGATTTTCCTTCTTGGTAAATAAGTGGATTTCAAAGCTCAAAATGAAGGCATTTAGCACACTCAAATATTCAAATGCAATGAAATTGTTTGCAGAAAATAATAATAATAATATCATGATAGTCTCAAATTATATGATGTCATGCATGAAATGATATGTATCCAAGCAACACACAAATGTTTTACTAGTCACCAAGCTAATACCACTCAATACATGAATATGTACACTATAGGTGCATAAATATTGCATCAGGATATGTTTGTACACTGGGACCACCATTTGTTA